>CAMXCT020003242.1:0-71578 GCA_947184155.2 Cladocopium goreaui
TTTCCCCAAGCTATTTCCACGGCTTCATCCCGGCGAGCATCCGGTCTCGCTCCCTCCCAGCGCAGTTTCCCCAAGCTATTTCCACGGCTTCATCCCGTCGAGCATCCGGTCTCGCTCCCTCCCAGCGAAGTTTCCCCAAGCTATTTCTCCAAGCTATTTCCACGGCTTCATCCCGTCGAGCATCCGGTCTCGCTCCCTCCCAGCGAAGTTTCCCCAAGCTATTTCCACGGCTTCATCCCGTCGAGCATCCGGTCTCGCTCCCTCCCAGCGAAGTTTCCCCAAGCTATTTCCCCAAGCTATTTCCACGGCTTCCTTCCCTTCCTTCCCTTCCTTCGCTCCGTCCCAGCGAAGTTTCCCCAAGCTATTTTCCCTTCCTTCCCTTCCTTCCCCTTCCTTCCCTTCCTTCCCTTCCTTCCCTTCCTTCCCTTCCTTCCCTTCCTTCCTTCTTCCTTCCTTCTTCCTTCCCTTCCTTCCCTTCCTTCCCTTCCTTCCCTTCCCCCTTCCTTCCTTCCTTCCCTTCCTTCCCTTCCTTCCCTTCCTTCCCTTCCTTCCCTTCCTTCCCTTCCTTCCCTTCCTTCCCTTCCTTCCCTTCCTTCCTTCCTTCCGTCCAACACATCTCCGTCGACCACTCAGTCTCGCTCCCCCGCGGCGAGTGCAACTAAACGAGAACCCAAGCATCGGAGATGCTTTTGGGAAAAAAGACAACGCTGGAGCAAATGATGGTGACGGTGATGGTGATGGTGATGGTGATGGTGATGGTGATGGTGATGGTGATGGTGATGGTGATGGTGATGATGGTGATGATGATGATGATGATGATGATACACACACACATGTGGTTGTTTGAAAATCCCATGTTGACAATGATGGGCGTGGAAGCACATTCTGCTGATCGTAGCTGGTATTGTCACGATGATGGAAAAACCTCAGACTGGTTTGACCGCACCGATGTGGACGATAAAATACTCAAAAGGATGATTATCACTTTCTGCAGCGATCCCCGCCATTCTTGTCTCTAGCTCCTTGACCCAAAAAATCACCAAATTTCACAAGAAACCAAGCAACGATATGCTTTCAAAATTCAAGCTTCTCAAACATGTGCAATCTACGAATCCCGTCAGCGGCGTACCCATCGTTTGACAAATCGGGGGAATGTTCGGTTGGAGATTCAGGCATCTCTTCTTCCATCTGTACAGTCTGACACCCAGCAAGTTGGTTGGTTGATCCATCTGATTGGATCAGTTGAGAGCTTTCAGATAAGCAGCTGGGATGGATTGGTTTCCATATTCCCCCCCCAACCTGTTGTAGGGTAGGGAGGGCGGGAAAACAAAAGAAGATTTGATTTGTCTGAATGTTCGATGATCTCATGTCCAAGTGTTTCACGTCTCTGTCAATTGTTACAAAATGTTTTCATATGAATGACGTGACATGACATGGATTTTAACAAGATTCAGGTGTCTTGTTTGCCTTCTCTGCGGAAGGTCTTCAAGCCAAAATTGTTTCGACATTCAAGTGAGATCATATGAACACTTCGAACTCCCGTTTGGATGTTTCACGTTTCAGTTCAAGTTTCTGAATGATTTCTCAAATTCCAACTTATTCAACATCCGGAGTTTGCCACGCCAATCAAATCAACTCAAGTCTCAGGTTTCCACAGTTTCTGTCTACCAAATTTTTTGGGCTATTTCATGTATCAACGCATGAAATATTTCAAGTCGCATGAACCAAGAAAGTACTATCCACGTTGTGTAAGCACCCTTCTTGTCTCCAGCTCCTTGGCCCAAAAAATCACCAAATTTCACAAGAAACCAAGCAATATGCTATCAAAATTCAAGCTTCTCAAACATGTGCAATCTACGAATCCCGTCAGCGGCCCACCCATCGTTTGACAAATCGGGGGAATGTTCGGTTGGAGATTCAGGCATCTCTTCTTCCATCTGTACAGTCTGACACCCAGCAAGTTTGTTGGTTGATCCATCTGATTGGATCAGTTGAGAGCTTTCAGATAAGCAGCTGGGATGGATCGGTTTCCATATTCCCTCTCGCTTCAAACCGACTTGTCCCTATGGGAATCACGCCTATTGCTTGCTGCTTGGATGAGCCAATTGGCTACTATTTCCTGACATTAGAATCCTTGTACAAAGTGCGCTCCCCAACGGACTGCGGCTTCTCTTCCGGCCATCCTTGATGGTTCGCCGCTGGGTTACTCTTGCTCGGCACTCTTTCTAACTATCCACCAGAACGATGGCAAATGAACCTCAATGGAGTAAAAGGCTTTCACCAGGTCGTCCATAGAAGAACTGTTGGATCTACCCTTTACTGTCCCTCCCCTTGCCGAGTTATTGTCCACAAAGAGAAGGACCCGGCGGTTGTGAAGTTCATTCTTCCACTGCCATCGAACAAGGACCATCGCCAGGAGCTCAATCTGGCAAATGAGCTGGTCTCCTACGATCCCCTTCCATAAGGAAAGCAGGTTTTCTTGAACTTTATCTTGGGCTATAACCTGGACCCTGAGGATTCATCCAAGAGGACTGCTCCAAGGCCACCTACTCCGCCTTCCCAAGACCTGTCAACACAAGTATCGTCGTTGTGTTTATACCCAGGGGAATCGTCCCGGGCTGGATATTTCTCAGCAAGACAAGAACCTCCTCGCACCAATCTCTCAATTGAGATTTTGAAGCAGCAGTATTTCAAAGATCTCCCTGCGAAGTATCCAGTTGCGAAGTTCAACAGGCCGTGAATCTCTTGTGCTTCGGCCAGACTCAGGTTTCCTGTTTGTTGGACCTGGACGACCTTAGAGGCAATCTTCTCCACTCTTCCCTCCTTGTTCTTCAAGGTCACCGATCCGGCTTGTCTCAGGCCTGCCAGATCCATGGTCATGCCTAACACATCGAAAGAAGGTGAGAATGGTTTCCCCTTGGGCCCCGTTCGGTCGTGACGCCACCCCAACAAATCCAAGAAGTCTGAGACCAAAGCATCTGTTTCTGGTGCAGTTTTCTCAAGTGAGAACATGGGGTAATCGTCAAAGTACACAGCCGACGTACCCTCATCAGCTTTTTTTCCGTCCAACGCCTTTTGGCTTCCGCCAGGTCGTTCTCCACGCTAGATAGCATGTTGCATATCGGTTAATTATTTAATTAAAGCAGTGACGTTATCCATCTTCGCAGAAGGTGGGCTGCAAAAGTAGAACTGACACACGACCAGTACACAGTCCAAATAGCCGTCACAATGCCGGTGGAACAAAACCAGGAAAAAAGCAAAACAGCAAAACAACAACCACACACAAACAGACCAAACAAACAGGGCAAAGTGAACGGCTGGCCAGTTCGCAACGTCAGTAACTGACAGAAGGGTGATATCATTGTATCATCCCGAGTATTGGTATGGCGGAAAAACCAGAAAACGAAAAAGAAGACCCAAAAACAAACATCGCCATACACGAGATCTGTGAGTAAACGAAGCAACACAGCACTATGCGGAAACCAGGGCTCCCCCCAGCCAGGAGCCCCAAGATCACACAGTGTAAGCCGCACGGGCATCAAAACTCACAGAGTGAAGACAATCCAGAAGCTAGCAATGACCCTGCCATGTAGCCAATGGAAAGGTGAAACAAAAAGTGAAACAGAGTGTGAAACAGAGCTATGGTGAACAGGGGATGGACGCGTATCTATCGCAGCTCTCAGAGTCCACTCAGATTCCGCTCAGACCTTCTTTTCCAAGCATCATCGTTATTGGGGAGCTGCAAAGTGCTCCTGTGGTGCATGCTGCTTTCAAAACTGTATTCGATGCGATCGAGTTAGCGATGATCGCTAGCTGCTAGCTTGACAGCATTGAGACAGGCTTGCAAGCGTGGAGCTCCTTCACCAAGAACTGTTGGTTTAATCGAAGTGTTCGGCAGAGGTTCTGGAAGGGCAGCTTGTGTCAGCAGTGTGAAGATCTTCAGTAGGGTATGGTTGCACAGTTGTTTGCATAAACTGTATCTGCTTGTCAATAACTGCACGTTCCGTTGTGTTAGCTCGGGCTTCGACTCGGATGCGTAGACTGTTTAAGCAAAGACAAGCCGTGCGCAATGCCCGAAGGTCTTGCTCACTGATGATGCCTGACAGTAGCTCTGTTCGCTGCAGTGATGTACAGGTTTCTTCCAGAGCTTGCTGGGTATGAGACAGATCACACACATAGTCTTGGAGAAGAAGGAGATCTTGTGCTTCACTGCGACTCTGCGGTTCTTGAGACAGGTGTGCTGGCACACGTGGATTGGCTGCACTGATGCATTGCATGTCTGCGTTTGAGTGGCCGGTTCCGTTGATCTGCAGGCTGAGCAAAACAGCGACGGGTACCATGGCTGGATGTACTTTGACATCGTCCTACGCTACCAACTACTAGTTTTGGTTACTAGTTTTTCACTCCCCTCCCCCTCTAAACCCCTTTATATTGGGTCACAGGTAACAACTCCCAAAAGCCACTGACGGATGGAGTGGTTTTCCACGAAGCTGACATTGCTTGCTGAAATCATGTTGGGATGCCAACCAGTCATGGGTCACCCATGTTGGTTAGCGTTTACGCGGTGAGCTTTTGGTGGCAGTGTGGCAGCAGTGAATGTAGTTTGAGGATAGAACCAGTCGTGGGTCACACACGTTGGCAATATGCGGTTTCTTATTATACATTTCACTGAAATCTGTCCTGCTGCTCGTTGGGTTGGGCTGATCTTTTTGTTCGGCGGCCGCCGCTGGAAGAGGAAGCTGCTGCAAATTCGGAAATGGGCAAGTCATCCCGCACATCCGGGTTGACCATTTGCGCGAGGACCGGATGCGCCTGCTTATCTTTCAGAATTTGCATGATTTCTGCAATTAGTGTGGTTGGGTCCTCGACGAGCGCTTTTACAGCTGCCAACGGCTTGTCTAAGACTATTGCAACGAGCATTTCGCCTCCATCTTTTTTGATGATTGCCGACTTTCCGGCTTGCGTCCTATTTAAAATTGCAAAGGCTTTGTTCTCACAAATGCACCTCTCCCATTCTTCTGTCGCTCTCAGCGCAAGTGATCCTGTCTGCGGCGGGGCCTGATTGACCTCGGGGGTTCCCAGCGCGCGGAGAAATACACTGTCAGGCAACTGGGCGGTTGGTTTGTTAGCTGCAGCGGCTGCTGCACGACGCATGTCGTCGAGCGTGACTTCTGTTGAGTTAGTCACTTTTTTGGTAATATCTGTTGCGTGGTCCGCCCAAAGCTGGCCCAGGTGGTGGCCACGTTTAGGTTCCATGTACCATTGGTTCCAAACCGCTCTGTGTGACCATTGGGCTGCTTTGTAGTTGAGTTCAACTAGATCTCGCTTCATGTCATATGCGCTGAGGAGATCATTAAGCTCTTGCAGCGTTGTAGTGCGGTGGACGCACCTTTGCTTGACTGCCCCATCAAGGTGTAATGGCCATCCAACTGGCATCAGAGAGTCTTCGAGGAGTCCATCCCCGTTTTGCTCAATGACAGTTCCCAATAGCGGAACATCAATGGTAGTTTTGAGACTGATGTGTGGCCGATTGCACTGCCACGTTTCAGCTGCCAGGAGTCCGCGCCTTGCAACTTCTGCTAAGGCTTCAAAGTTGGGCTGTTCTCGGAGAGGGAGGGCATCTTCTTTCATGATAAGGCGTAGTCCGTGCATGGGCTCACGGGTGTTGGATGAGCCATCCGCAGCGGCTCTGGCAACCGTTTCATCTTCGAACCATGTGGGGCGAAGGGATTTCACTCCCATAACACTTTTGGAATCTGCAACCTTTATGTATTCTCGGCGAAGGCTGTGGTACATCGGGGGGACCATCCACGCTGGAATAAAAACATTGATGTAGTTAACATTCCAGGCAACGTTGGCCCCTTTTGGTTTGAACTCAGCCGTGATGCAGCGAATTTGTCCATCTATTGTTTTGATGTAGGACTCGTTGCGATCAAAGGATGCTGCGACCTTGAGACCGAGGTACTTGGATGGGCGGGTGTGCTTGTAAGTAGATAGCTGACTTATATGTTACTTGGCTGGCTTAGTGGCCAACTTATAACTTACTTTGCTGACTTAGCAATGTGGACTTAGCAGACTTAGCAAATGCACTTAGGGTGAACTTACTAAGTTGATTTAGCCTACTTACTAAGTTAACTTAGCATACTTAGTAAGTTAATTTATTGAAGTTACCTAAGTTGGCTAAGTTAGTTTTTTTCATCCTCCCAGGCTAGAAAAAAATCAATTTTCGCGAGCTATCGTCAAAAACAAACGCATGGTTTAGCCCAAAAAAAAGAAAATCAACGCAAGAAGGGAAACACATATAATCTGACATGCTGAGAGATCGCACAAAGCGAGCCTTTTTCCTTGCTCGGCATGGGCTCAAGCTCTTATTGTCCGCTGCGCACCATAGAATGCATTAGCATTGGATCAGTGCGGAAAAGTCAACGCATGCATGCTATTTCGCCATGGAGCTTCTTCGCAGGGCGCTTAGCCTTGTAATTATTTATTTTTCGGAACCATTGAGCACGCAACTTCTTCAACTTCTCTCTGACTCGCATTGCGTTCCACCATTGCCTGCAGCACAAGTTTGACATTTAAACCTGAGGCTATATATATTAATATATATATATATATATAAGCAAAGAAAAGGTGGTGAGAAATTTAAGAACAAATCGTGACATGTATATTAGGCCTGATGTGGCTCCACGAGGAAGTGGCTCGCCAGAATCCGCTCACCCATACACGCCTTATCCAAGGCAATTGAAATTGACAGTGGCGCTTGGAAATGCGGGCTTGTCATTCTCAAGCCCAAGTCTGTCGGCTGACTCCATCTTTTTTGCGATCTGCAGCTTTGTCGAGTCTGTTTCGAATTACGGAACCACAGCTACAATCGCATCGCCATCAGATCTATAGGCACAACATTTTTCGATGGTGCTCGTGTTGATGAACATTGGCGCGTCTTGTATTCGGAATCTGTTTTTCCCAAGGCTGATCCATGAGGAGAAACATGTGCACACAGTGTCACCAATGGCCGCGTGAAACCAAACTTCTCCAACACCTAAAGGGGTCAGAACGACATCCTTGGAAGAAACAACTGTAAAAGCATTGACGATAGCACTTTGTGATGCCATCACTTGGGGAGGTGGCAACTGATTGCATCCCAAATAAATTCGCACATGTGTTGCGACAGCATTGCTTGACACAGATGGGTTCACAATTCACAAGCTGGGTGGATTTCTCCACGCACAGGGTTTCCAAACTGTAAAACTGAGCCAGGAAAGTTCGCTGCAGCTGGTTTGTTTCATAAGCTGTGGAATCTCCAGCATTTGCTTGGTTTTCTGCATATCTTTTTATTTCCCTGTGTTTCCGTTCGTGGACCCAACAGCACAACAGCTGGTGCTCCCTAAGGGCATACGGAAGGTGGGATGCAAAGTGCATCTTTGGTTGGTAGCGCTCATCTGTATAAACACCTAGGCGAAGCTGCTGATGCCTTTGTATGGAGTCTTGAAGAGCATGCGGTGCAACATCCCGGTGGGTTTTGCATCTTTGAAGCAAATCCAGCACCGAAGCCAATGCATTATATGAAGCTACTGCAGCTATCACCAAATCATCAGCTAAAGGGGAAGCACCACCAATTCATCCAACATGTGTCGAATTACTTGATAAATGCTTAACCCCTACGCGCTGCATTTGATTTCCCCATCGGTCCATTTCTCCAAAATCTTTTGGCCTGTGATTGCCCTGCCTCGTATGCCTTGGGGCCAAGTGTAAGTCTTCAAGTACTGGGAGAATGTTTTGATATGAAAACCTGCATCTTTCAACAGCTCAAAAAGGTAACTGCTCTCTGTGTTCCATGCGCCATTGACCATGTACACATGCATCCAATCAAACTGGATGCAATTGGTCAAGTCATCATACAAGCAATCCCAAAACGCTTGGCTCCACAAGGGTCCATGTGGGCTATAAGCCAAGCCCAGCGCTGATTCAACTTTCTCAAAATGAGCTTTTGTAACGTGCGCCGCACGTTTAGTATTCAATTCTTGCACATTTGCTAGGATTGATGCTTGGGTTGCAAACACCATTTTACTCACATCCCACTCTGTATGTGGAAGCAGGAAGGAAGTTCTGTCGTGAGTTGCGACTTGCAATCCCCTCAGCGTGATGTTGGAACATAGACAGCAATGCTTCATTCCTGAGGCACCTTTGAAGCTGAACATCATTTTGATCGCCTGTTCGTCTCCAACGATTATTCCCAAGGCGGCGAAAAATATTCGACCGCCTGAACCCTGCAGGTCTAATCTGATTCCATTGGTCAAATCCAAGGGGCTGGAAAAAAAAAGCGTCACCACTGATTGAAACACTTGTGCCCATCCTCCACAGATTGAATCTAGCTTGTTGCTTCTGATGACTAAAACTTGAAGCCAAAGATCCTCGCAGCCAGCTGCGCCATCGAATTCAGCAAAGCTGAAATAGAAAGCCAATGCTTTTCTACTGTTGGCAATCGGTTTCAAAGGGTTCCCGGGCACAATTTCATCGCTATAAAGGGCAAGTCGCCATTTGTGGTTTCCATCATTTGGGTGTACCAGAAATTTCTGCTTCAAAAAGTCAGCAAAACGGCTGCGAGTCTTTGCCAAATGCTGAAGCTGCCTGACTGGGTGGATTGCAGGAAACTGTGCTTCTGTACCGTCCACCATGTGCAGAGTGACTGTGGTGAACATCTCTGGCGGCACTTCTTTATCCATGGCTCTTTTGATACCTCGTCGATCAGTTGTTTTAGGCATGCCATTGTCTCTTATAGATTTCAGCACGCCCTCAAGGCCACTTAGGGACACGTAAGACTTTGAATCAGCACCAGTCAGAACCCTCCATGAAGAGGAAGCCATGGGCGCAGCGAGCTTAACACATGCTTTTATTTTGAGAGAGAGAGATATATATATATATATAAAGCCCTGCTGCGCTGACGAGCTGCAACTATGATTGATAGCCCTGCCACACTTTACAGATGTAACTTCAGGATGACCAAAGTGACTTCAGGTGGATACCTATAGATTGTGTGCAACCATCATGGTTGGCAGAAAATCACATGCATACATATATATATATATAATATATGTATATATATTGTGGCTTGAACAAAATGTACAAATAGTTTCAAACCGTTCCTCAATGACACTCTCGGCGAGCAAAGTGTTTGCAGGATGATGGCATTCTAAACATGGTGAGTGGTGCAACGTTTCAACACGATGTCCATCAAAGCAGCACAGCTTGGAAGCCCTGTCATTTTTTGTCTCTAAACATGGCAGGCATATTCAAAGTCACCTGGGGATTCCGGCCACACATGGTTGCACTTATGAACTAACTATCAACGCTGAAATGCTCAGCGCTCGTATGAAAGAAGCATCTTTTTTTGAAACTGAGCGCTTGCGTCCCCAAATGAGATCTCTGTAGTATTGACGCAAGACATGGGCAGCTGCACGCATGCCCCGTCAAAATGACCCAAAGCAGGGCAAAAGCAATCCAACAACAAACGTGGACTGATGCCACCCCATGATGTCAACATCCGCCATTTCGGAAAGGATGTTACAGTCTATTAATCTACATCATTTGCATCTTCAATGATGCTCAAAGCTTTCTCCCAAGCAGCTTCAGCACAGCCATCACGAATCTTCACTTTGAGATCATTGCGGTCAGTGACTTTGCGAAAGACCCTCATTTCCTTGCCGTTCTTGGGGTACTGGATCTTGCCTCCCCTGAAGTAAGTGGTTCCAAGGCCCGGTGCGCTTGGGCATGGCGGTCTCCCCAAACCAATGGCCGGCTCTTGTTGATGATCTGCTGCAGGCTGCTCGTTGGCATCAGCCACCTTGACAGAAGGCTTTTTTGACTTTGCCTTGCCACTGGCTTTTGCCTTTGGCTTAGGCTTTGGAGCTGCCTTTAACTTGCATTTTGCCTTACCTTTGGCCTGTTTACTTGGTGCCTGAGGGTCCTCTTCAGCGGCTCGCTTTTTGCCAGCAGTGCGTTCCTTGATGGAATCCAAAACCGTTGCAACCTGCTGCTCAGGTGGGAGCTCTAAAGGCTTTGGCTCCACAAGAGCGCTTGCATTGGATGGTGCTGGCAAAGCTAGGGGCACTGGCTTGGAAGGGGCAGCTTGCACAGGAAGATTTGCAGGCTCCATGGTTTCCTGCGAATCAGTTTGGTCACCTGCAGGAGTGGCAGGAGTGGTGGGAGTGGTAGACGCAGCATCACCCAAAGCTTTGGTGGCCTTTGCTTTCGGCTTGAAAAGAGTCAACCCTGGCAACTGATGCTGTCCGGTTGAGCCGTGTACCCCTTGCTGCATCATTGCCATGACAGACATCAAGGTATTTGCCATCACTTCAGCCTGGCTCTGGCTCTGGGATTGTTGGCTATTCACATCCATTCCTTTGTTGGTCTTCCTCAGAGAGACGACACGGTTCAAGGCCTCATCGACAGCAATCAGGCATGGTGGATCGTCTGCATACGCTCTTGCTCTGAGGCCTTCTGGCAAGTCAAACGGACTCGGTGGGTATTCCACCAGAAAGGGGCTTGGCTTGCTAGCGTTCTTCACCCTTTGTTTCAGAAGCCGCTTGATTTTCCTGAACTGCCATGTAGGATTCAGAACATGCTTTTCCAAAGTCACCAACATTCATAGCACAAATCAAAGCCCTTTTCACCGTTTGTTCAGTTGGCAAGTGAATGTTCAGCTTGAAGAGCCTTGATGCCACCACATCGCACTTTTGCACCAGTGTCGCCGAAGTATCACTGAACACAGCACAATCCTTCTGGGAGAAATACTTGTTCCAAAGTAACAAACTTTGGTTGGGCCTGCGGGCACCCTTGGTGCCTTGCCCCTTTGCCACCGCTGCGCCAAGGGCAGTGGCTAGGACCGTGATGTGAGCATCACCTCAAATTTCATGCTCCAATGCCCTGGTGAAAATATTCCCCTCAGCACTGGTCAAATGAGCGCTTTCAAGCCTGACCTTCCAAAGCTCAGCTTGCTGAGCAAGGACGCCAACAAATGCTGGTCCGTTCTGAAGGACATTTCTCTGGGACCTCAAGTAAGCTTGAGTGTTTTGAAAGTCTGTCAGCAGCATGTCTGCTGCACTTGCCATGGCTTGGCAAATATCCCACTACTGCTCCTAGTAAGGTGATGCGACACACGAGCACAGAAGGCCCTGCGGACGCAGTGCTTGCGAGCATGCCAAGAAGCCCGGCAAGTGTCTGTGAATCAGTTTGCATTATGCTGGACCGAAATGCAGTGCTGATACATGCACAACAATCTGAAAGCGCAGGATTACATGAGCTTGACACCTCCAAATGTGATTGCAATTGATCATGTATGCCCCTTGCAAAGGCAGAGAGCCTGGCAAAAGCATTGGAGTGATGCAGGGTCCAAGACTCGTATCTTCCAACAGTGCAGGTCTCAGAGCAAATTTAGCCTAATAAAGACTCGCACCAGTAAACAACACACAGGGCAGGTGCACCTCGTTAATTAGCACTGAGTTGAAAATCGACACAGTGACGATCAGCTTCTGATTTGTTCGAAACTGCAAATAATGTTGCATCAACACATTTTGGAACTCACTCATTGAAGATCTGGGCGTTCATTCTCCGATATGGACAGGACCATTCCTCAGTGGTCCTCTGGCGCTTTGCAGGGTGCAACTCTGTGACCTTGACGCCATTAGCCACAAGCACTGTTTCAACCTCCCTGGCAAGACGATTGGCGCTTCTCCATGCCTTGTTTTGTTTTCGCAATCAGTCACATCTGAACATCAAAATGTGTTGCATCTGAAACTCAAACTGTTTTGCAACTGCAAATTCAACAAACAGTGAAAACGCCACAATTTGAACTGAGCTACCGAAGAATTCAATTCATGATAGCGTTTCAACAACTTCGGCTGGCTGTATCGCATGGCACTGACATGGTCAGCTGTGAAGGAATTGGTTTCAGACGCCATGCAGCGCGCAGCTAATATATCCGAAGCACCTGCACACATAAAGAGGTAGCTTTTGTATCATGTTCTCATGATGTGCATTTGTGTTATTGCAGGTTCATGGCATGCACCATTGTACCTTGATCCCCTGTTTTTGCGCGGCAACTGTACTCTTGCAGTCTGTTGGATGCTTGACAGCATCTCATCCGACTCTCTTATCCATCTGAGAATTCTCAGCGGTGTTAAAATGAGACTCTAAGGTGCTGCGAACACCGACTGATTGAGCTTGCAAGATTGAACCTATTTTAGGTCAATCGCTCAATTGCGTTGCGTGCCACAGAGCTCAGGTCAGAGATGGCATTCATAGTGCTCGTCCACTGATCATGGGTTCCTGCTCCACTGCCTCTGTGTCGAATTCTCTGGCGTCCCTTTCCATACCTGAGGACACAATGAGTGAAATATATAAACTGCTCCTGCATGCGCTGCTATTGTAACAACCTTGGACTCTAAAAGTTTTGATCCACTGTGCACTGCATGACCATGTTTCACATGTATACTAAAATGCAGCTGAGGCACGGCCAGAACACTCCACTGATGTCGATGTAGCCGCCCTCGACGTATCTGCCGCCCCAGCTGTCCACATGGAAATTCGTTTTCCCACGGCCTTTTCCAGAGGCACGGCCTTTTCCAGAGGCACGGCCTTTTCCCTTGCCCTTTGGTCGTTGGGTTGCCCACCATGGGCGTCCTCCCTTTGCCACCACCGTGGTTCTGCCAGCGCCAGGTGTGCCATTGGTTGGACCCATCCTGTGTGGTTTCTGGAGGGGTGGTATCGTTGCGCCAGGGATGCCATTGGTTGGACCCATCTCCTGTTGTTTCCTCTGGAGCATGTGCAGGGGCGCCATCGTCTGCAGGGTTTGCAGGGGCCTCTTCCTCTTCGTCTTTCTTTTCCTCCTCTTCTTCCTCTGGTGGATCATCTCCTCCAGGCCCTTCGTTGTCATCTCCACGGTCGTCGCCGTCTCCTCCGTCTCCGTCGTCTCCATCGCCTCCATCTGCTCCACCTGCAGCATCTCCGAAGCTTCCAGGTGGAATCCATGCGGACGGCTGCCCATACTCCCCATCTGCAGGCTCATCAGCATCTTCAGATGCAGGCGTATCATGCGCAGAGCCTGCATGGGGATTTTCACTTTTGACAAGTTCCATCTTGGGCTTTGTCAACTTCCATAACGCGTCAAAAGCGGGCTTGCCAGTCAGCTTCTTACGCTTGGTGATTTCATCTTTCATGAGCTGGGAGTACACCTCGCGTCGTGCTGCCCTCCACTCTTGATCATCCCATTTGTTCTTGACGCTACCACGTGGCTCAAATCCTTCGGTAAGAAGTGACCATGCTTCTCCTGGCTCTTCATAGGGCTCTGCATCAGCTTGTCGCTTGGGCGGCATGGCAGCACCAAAGAAGTCTCAATTTATCTATCTCTCCGGATGTATTGTGCACGATTGGCATGTTGTTTTGATGTGTCTGTGGTGCCCTGCGAAGATTGATATACGTGATAGTTGAAATGCATCATTGAAACTCCATCAAGTGGAATTCAAACATATCAAGCATCAGGTCACTTGTCATCCTGTGGGACTGTCTCTCGACACATTGAACCGGAGATGTCCGTCTGTGGTCAGAGGTTTGAATGAGTACACTAACTCAAAACAACGCAATCCATAGGAAACATCGACCACTGAAATACAAGGTGCTGCTCAATCTCCAGTTTCACATGAGCTCAGATTGGCTGAGCCCGCCTGGTTGCAGTGGTCGTATACTGCAGGGCTATATTCAGCTCGCAATCTGCAAGCAGGGCAACTATGCTCGCCACCGCACGGTGACAATAATGCGAGTCAGTCAGTGTTGAACGACCCTGCAAAAATATAAAGTACAAATGCGAGTCACCAAGTGTTTGACCCTGCAATTAACCTCGAAGTGAAAGAGCTTGCAATATCAAATGCCAAATGAAGTGCACAACGGCGCAAAGAAATTCTTCGAAAACTGCTTGAGTTGCCTAAGTGCACCTTTGGTTCGTGCTGCAACCTCAGTCAAAGGCGTTTGGGCTAACAAAATGTGAAACCAACCATGGACAACCATCGAGAACAACAATTGTTGATTCACAAATGTTTGGCACGCAAAAAAAAAGTTTATTGATAATTGCTTGCACTTGAATGATATTCCCAAATGTCAATCAACATTTTTTTGGCATGAATAATTGTCATTTGACAATTGTTTGCATCTTACTTTCCTTACCCAATTGTCAATTAACAATTATTTGGCATGAACAATTGTTAATTAACAATTATTTGGTATGAATAATTGTTAATTGACAATTGTTTGAATTTTGGTTTCCCTCCCAATTGTCAATCAACAATTATTTGGCATGAATAATTGTTAATTAACAATTATTTGGTATGAATAATTGTTAATCAACAATTATGCATACCACCTGCTATCTCTTATACATTGAAAGATAATAAACCCTTAACTAAACTCTCGCCATTTTTTTTGACTTTTGGTTTCAAGAGAGATGTTTTGGTGCCGGGCCGAGTCGAAGACAATCCTCAAGGTTTGCAAAACACTGCAACGGGTCAAGAAAATTCAAGTTTGCATTTTTCGTTTTTTATGCCAAACTCTGCACAACATGTGTTGTTTTCCATAGATTACCTTCTGAGCACCCATCGGAAGATCGACTCAAAACCTGGTTTGCAGAGCGGTTCACATTTTTTTAAAAAACAAATTGTACTGCATGAGCCATTATCCCTGAGGCTGGAACGAAATGCTTGTGCCAATGACTGGTTGTTAGCTTTTGAATTTCGAATCTGACAGACACATGTGAAAAGAATTGCACGCCCTTTTTTTTTTGAACTGCAGCATCAGACAAGATGGTGGCTAAGGCCACATCTTCTGCCACAGAGTTCTTGGCAGTTTTTTTTCTTGTAACGTAAACACGTGTACACATAAGGTTTGGTGATTTCAGAAACCAAAAAACTGTTTCACTAACACTCATCTCATGGCATGTCTATGCATGGGGCTCCTCTGCAGAAGCATGATCCCCTGGAAAGTTGGGATTGGCAAGCTGTGCACTCTGTGCATCTTCAGCAGGAGCATCCATCGAGTTGAAGTCTTCAGCTGATTCAACAGGTTCAACGGGTTCGGCAGCTTCATCAGCTTTGGATTTTGCATTGCGAAACTTTTTGGCTCTGCCGCATCCTTGTCCCTTTGCAGGTCTGGACCGACCTTTGCATGCACAGTTTCCACGAGCTATATAAAACAGCCCTGCGAACAATGACAAGAACACTGTGCAACGGTATCGTGCACAGAAAAAAAGCTGGCAACATCACCGGGATCATTTTCTCAGCCTCAGCAGATGCCCCCCTAAAGTTTCACAAAGCTTCATCGCAGATCAAAATGTACCACATTGAACACATGCTGATGTTACAAGACAATAGAGGCAGAATTGTGCACACATTACAGTCGAGGTCCCTTTCTGGCCGCCATGTTTCTACTAGTTTTTTGGATCCTGTTTTGGGTGCCATGATGAAGCAGGTTTGCTGGCATTCGGGGCGCTCCAAGGCTTACCGAGGCCTGCCCGAGGCACGCATGGCAGCCTCAAGGTTGCTGCGCATGTGTTGGTCAAGCCGTGGTTTGCCGCGCCTCCTCCTTGCACCTTTCACTGCTTCGTCAGAAAAGTGAAAAAATGCCCATAGAAGATATACATCTTGCGCTGGCTTCCAATCCAAGAGTTTTACTTGGTTCCTGTGCGCCTTCTAGTGCAGTTTCGGTTGCAGGCGGTTGGTGGGTTGCTGCAGTAGGTTTTGTTGTTGTCTTGCAGCGATATCGCTCATGTGGCTCTTGGGCGTGTCCTGGTGGGTTAGTTAGTGGCTGGACATGGTCTTGGGGTCACATTTGGGGGTACCTTGCGGGTTGGATCTGAAGTCTCAAAGTCTTGTGATTGAAAGCTTCTCTGTCCGGAGTAGGGCGGCACTTAGTACCATGGGGGAAGGTTTTGGCGGCAGCAGGTTCATGGTCCTAGTTTCTAGAGTCACAAAGGAAACAACATGTGTGGAGGAATCTATTGCAGGTTCTGGCACGCGAGCTGAACCACTTGAAGCAGCAGCACAAAGCGTTGCGACAGGCATCTCAACTGTGTTGCTTTGGCTTGCAGATGCAATTTGTCACTGTTTTCTGATGTTGGCCCTCTTGAGGCCATCACGGAGAACAAGACAGAACAGAAGTCGGCAGCAAAGCGCCGCCAGCGGCACTTGAGAACCCCGCACGGCCATCTAAAAGGTTGAAGCGCGGCAGACGCAGCGCTTGAGAACCCTGTACGGCCATCTTAAAAGTTGAAGCGCGGCAGGTGCAGCGCTTGAGAACTCCGTGCGGCCATCGTAAAGGTTGAAGCGCTGCAGGCGCAGCGCTTGAGAACCCAGTACGGCCATCTTTCCTTGGATGGCCCCCACAAGGGCCAACCGCAAACTGAACCTCTGTGATGGCTATCAGTTCGAAAGGTGAAACTGCAACATTTAAGCTTCCGTCCAACATTGAAGATGGGGCGCGGGGATTTAAACATACGTCAAATCCTCATCTTGGATTTGCAACTGCAAGTCTGGAGTCTACAACCGCAAATATCGACGATTCTCCTTTGCAGGAGGCACTCTTGGGAATGCCGATGTCGGGATTCTCCACAGGAACTGTAAATCTGAACACCACAAGCCGCTTTCGAAGCATCTGTAAATCTCCGAGCGTCACACCGGCTTTCGGTGTGTGTAGATAATCCAATCTTCCAGTGAAGAAAAAAGGGGAGCTACAGCAATCATAGCTGAGAGTCAAAGATCGCGTTTATCTTTCGTCTTGGTTGTAGAAGGTACACAACCTTCGAAACCCTTGGGTCAGCGTCCAGGACGTCGTCCTTAACTCACTAGAACCGTCCACGCTACCAAGTCAACCACTCCCAGAGCTCATCATCAAGATGAAAACCAAATTCACTTCTTCCAATGCAGAAAAGACCAATGGATTCATCTCACCACAGATGTCGAAAATTTTCACACCCCCTTTTGAGATGAACTCCATTCCATGTATAGCTGTAACCCATCCAGACTTCAGCACGTATCGCTCAAGCTTAACAGGTCAATACATATAGTACGAATTGTCCCGTTGTTCACCATCCAATGAACAACCAGCTCATAGTCTTTCCTCGCCTTTGCACCAATGAAGATACTCTCAATCACCCAGCTGCCTCTGCACTGAAGTTCCGACATAGGTCCCCTGATAGCCCAAGACTTGCGCGGGCCCGCGGGCTCGTGCGGGCCCGAGGGTTTTCAGGTCAGCATTTTATCGTCTATATCTTCTTGCATTCTGTCTGGCATCTGTGTCTAGCAAATCTTTTCCGGTATTTATTCTGGGAATCCAACAAATATTTTCAAATATATTCTGGCATAAACTGACATAGTCGGACCCGCGCGTTCTTTCTGGCATATCTTTTGGCGTGCTATCTGGCATATGTGTCTATCTGGCATAACTTCTGACAATTCAAGGCTGCCATGCTATGGCATCTCTTTTGGAATTCTTTCTGGCATACGTGGCTATTGTGTCTTCTCACTTTCAGTGTGGCATTCTATATCTCACCCAGGCGCTTGTGATCCAGGTCCGGCGGGCACCACTCTGATCCGGGTTTTGCGGTTGAGGTCAGGCGCGGCGAGGAGGACAAGAAGGAGGAGAGGAGTGGCTGACATAGAATCTCACAACCCGGAACATGCAGGTGAAGGGACAACACTAACAAAGTGAAAGAAGCACATGGAAGCACGATACAGGCAGCACAGTCCCTGTCCGCTATGGTGTTTTATTCAATCAAAGGGCATGGTCACGCGGTATGAAGTTCCAAAGATTCAAAAAATGAGTGAACTTAAATCATCTTAACCTCTCCGTGTGGACTGAACCCTTGCCTGTTGCTCCCTCCAAAACTCCAAGTTTCTGTACAATCACAGAAAAGCGATTCATGAGCGCCGTCATGCAAAGTAGAGGTCAGTTCGGGCTCTACAAAATCCCATGGGTCAAATCAGACCTTGCATTCACAAAATCCCAGCCTACGCCTACAACGCCATTTTTTCAGTGCACTTTTGGGTGGGATCCTCACAAATTGATGGCCCCAGGATGCTGGCACCGCAAGGTTTGTCCAATTGAACCCATTTGAAAAAACTAATATTTCATAATACTTCTCCAGAGGCTATTTTATAATACTCACTGGTCTCGTTTTAGGTATGGGCGCCTCTAAGAGGCCGTGCTTTTTTGAGGTTTTTGGGGTGGGGTGGGGTGGCAGGTAGTTGCAATAACGTTCATGTCTCTTGTGTGCAAGGTGATGCGGCGTGGATGCTGCGCTGATGTTACGTTGATCATACGTTGATTCTACGTTGAGGAGATGTTGATGCTACTGTTGGGGTGGGGTGGGGTGGGGTGGGGTGGGGTGGGGGGGTGCAATATCATTCATGTCTCTTGCGTGCAAATTGATGCGACGTGGATGCTACGTTGATGTTACGTTGATCATACTTTGATGCTACGTTGAGGAGACGTTGATGCTACTGTTGCGGTTGGGTGGGGTGGGGGGTGCAATAACGTTCATGTATCTTGCGTGCAAGGTGATGCGACGTGGATGATACGCTGATGATACATTGATCATGCGCTGTTGATACGTTGATGCTAGGTTGATGGTACGTGGATGATACGTTGACGTTAGGTTGATCATGCGTTGATGATACGTTGATCATGCGCTGTTGATACGTTGACGTTACGTTGATCATGCGTTGATGATACGTTGATCATGCGCTGTGGATACGTTGATGTTACGTTGATCATGCGTTGATGATACGTTGATCATGCGCTGTGGATACGTTGATGTTACGTTGATCATGCGTTGATGATACGTTGATGATACTTGGCCGCAAAAGCGGCTGAAACAAAGACGTCGGCAACGCAGAAGAAAACGCGTAACGCTGTCTTTTCCAAGCTGATGGCTTTCGTCCCACAAAAACCATTAAAATCACACCGTGACTCTCATTTTTCCATACCCTTCCATGACTTTTGATACACCCACAAAATATAGATATCTGTGAAAAACCGCTCTCGTTGTGGCAAAACCTTGGAACATAATTGAATAGAAACATATCCATGTGCTGAAACACACGGCCTCTTAGAGGCGCCCTTACCTTTTAGGGTCTAGATCCGTGGGGTTTACATCAGCTACCTTTTTCAGCTAAAGTAGGATGTCTCAAAGCAGCCTCAACTGAGACATCTTGAACACTGTCTAAGGTCAACAATGCCATATCGTGCTTCCAAAAATTGCTCAGAATTGCTCGACATGACCCCAACTTGCCCGACAAAAATGCTCAAAATTGTTTGAAATTTGCTCGAAAAGACCCAAGCTGGTCCACAAAAACGGCTCCAAAATGCTCAAAATTCTTCAAATTTGCTCAGAATGTCTCAAAATGTGCGAATGTTTTCATTACTTTGCATTGCTGTTGCCGGTCTCTAGTGTTGCACGGGCTTAAGGTCACGGTGGACTATAGCCCAAGACTAGCGCGGGCCCGATAGCCCAAGACTAGCGCGGGCCTTCGCGGGCCCGCGGGCCTTTGCGGGCCCGCCGCGGGCTTGCCCCGCGGGCCCGCGGGCTTCCGCGGGCCCGGGCACACGGTGGACCATAGCCACATAGGTCCCCTGATAGCCCAAGACTTGCGCGGGCCCGCGGGCCCGTGCGGGCCCGAGGGTTTTCAGGTCAGCATTTTATCGTCTATATCTTCTTGCATTCTGTCTGGCATCTGTGTCTAGCAAATCTTTTCCGGTATTTATTCTGGGAATCCAACAAATATTTTCAAATATATTCTGGCATAAACTGACATAGTCGGACCCGCGCGTTCTTTCTGGCATATCTTTTGGCGTGCTATCTGGCATATGTGTCTATCTGGCATAACTTCTGACAATTCAAGGCTGCCATGCTATGGCATCTCTTTTGGAATTCTTTCTGGCATACGTGGCTATTGTGTCTTCTCACTTTCAGTGTGGCATTCTATCTCACCCAGGCGCTTGTGATCCAGGTCCGGCGGGCACCACTCTGATCCGGGTTTTGCGGTTGAGGTCAGGTGCGGCGAGGAGGACAAGAAGGAGGAGAGGAGTGGCTGACATAGAATCTCACAACCCGGAACGTGCAGGTGAAGGGACAACACTAACAAAGTGAAAGAAGCACATGGAAGCACGATACAGGCAGCACAGTCCCTGTCCGCTATGGTGTTTTATTCAATCAAAGGGCATGGTCACGCGGTATGAAGTTCCAAAGATTCAAAAAATGAGTGAACTTAAATCATCTTAACCTCTCCGTGTGGACTGAACCCTTGCCTGTTGCTCCCTCCAAAACTCCAAGTTTCTGTACAATCACAGAAAAGCGATTCATGAGCGCCGTCATGCAAAGTAGAGGTCAGTTCGGGCTCTACAAAATCCCATGGGTCAAATCAGACCTTGCATTCACAAAATCCCAGCCTACGCCTACAACGCCATTTTTTCAGTGCACTTTTGGGTGGGATCCTCACAAATTGATGACCCCAGGATGCTGGCACCGCAAGGTTTGTCCAATTGAACCCATTTGAAAAAACTAATATTTCATAATACTTCTCCAGAGGCTATTTTATAATACTCACTGGTCTCGTTTTAGGTATGGGCGCCTCTAAGAGGCCGTGCTTTTTTGAGGTTTTTGGGGTGGGGTGGGGTGGCAGGTAGTTGCAATAACGTTCATGTCTCTTGTGTGCAAGGTGATGCGGCGTGGATGCTGCGCTGATGTTACGTTGATCATACGTTGATTCTACGTTGAGGAGATGTTGATGCTACTGTTGGGGTGGGGTGGGGTGGGGTGGGGTGGGGTGGGGGGGGGGGGGGGGGGGGGGGTGCAATATCATAGCCGAAGTTCCAGTGAAGCAACCCTTTGGCTTTCCAACCTTTCCAGAGTCCTCCACAACCTTGCATGCGCAGAGAAAAGAATACCAATCCTTTGCAATTGGACTTGTACTCTTGTTTCCCAGGTGACACATACTCCATTTGCAATATCCTGCCATCTCTTCATCGACATTTACCTCTCGGTATGTCTTGCCTTCGTTGGCACACTTCCCAAACGCAAACTTCGTTCTGCTCCAATCTCGAAAACTCATTCCTTCAGGCACCAAATCAGCAGTAAGCTGATCAAGGACCTTGTCGGCAATCCCAGGAAAGATTGGGATAGGCATCACGGGCAACTGCGCATTCAAAGGTTCAGCTGCCGAAGAAATCACATCGAATTCATCATCATCCAGAGCCTCACGAAGTCGTTTGCTTCCATCTGTCATTGCTCCTTGACTCTCCAGAGGAGTCGAAATACTGGATCCGGCTGCATAGCCTGACCCTGAATTCCCACTGTTCCACTTCTTCTGAAGAAGAGCAAGCAAAGCCTTCTCATCTTCACCCGTCCATCCAGACTTGGCCATGGCTACAAACCAAACCGCGTCCGGTAGTGAAAAAGCACTAGACTGTGGCTAAACTCTTAGGAGCAATTAACCTAGAACGTGAAACGAAGTGTCGGACCGCCATCACAGTCGTGATAGGATCAGTAACCTTTCAGATTGTTCTGCACTGCGCACACACACACTGCATCTTACACCATCGCGCAACAAAACTCTGCACAGAATGAAACATGGTGAAAACTCCTGTTTGTCTTTGGCAACGTTTGTTTGAAAACAACGTGCAAACAGAAATGAAACGGAATGAAACATGGTACCAACTTCTGTCTCTCTCTCTCTCTCTGTCACAGGGCCCCCTTTCAAACGCAAACTCAACTCTTCTTCGAAGCATGTTTGACCGCAATCAAAATGTATCTTGCCAACTTTCGATTGTAAAACGCTGTTTCAGTATAGTTGATTTGATAAAGTTCTGCATGAGTCTGACATGTGCATGTTGAAAGTTTGGAGTGAAGATTTAGTGCAAACCAAGCTGAATTGGAAACAAACTTCAATGTCTTTCCAATCGGAATACCATCCTTGTTCTGACATCCAGTCTTGCACAACCTCACCAAAGCCTCATGCCTCATGTCAAAACTCTGCAAAAGATTCACTGTCTCAGGTCGGGACCAAATGGTATTTCATTCTGGAAGCTCAAACGAACATGAGTCTGCATGTTTGAAGTAACCACCAATCGCGTTGATGATCTCATCCCATTCCTGGTCCTTGTCAGTGACTGAGTCCGGATTGAAATTGCGAAGCGGACTTCCACTTCCACAAGGAGTCGATGCATGAATATGCACCCAAGGCGGACATGAAGAGTTCTTCCATTGTCGGATGCAAACAGCTACACGACTCAACGTACCAGAACTCTGCACCTTAGCAACTACACCAATGTATGGGACCTTCGAAACTTCACAGACCTTTCTCAAGTTCGAATGTTCTGAACAACACAGTTCCACAATCGCAATTGAAGAACCCTGAGTCAACACTTGCTGCAACACACTCAGCTCACGAAGCTCTGCCAACTCAGCTGTCAAACCATCTGGTACAACAATCCCAAGAGCATAACGATGTTTATAGAAAGCTTTAGCACTCAAGCATTTAGTGAAAAGATCTGCTGGATTTTCAACACCACTTCTGTGTCTCAATTTCAACAAACCCTCTCTCATCTGCTCTCGTAACCAATGCAATCTTATTTCAATGTGTCGTGAACGTCGTGGCACGTCCATGGATCTCACAAGTTGCAATGCGGAGCTTGAATCGCTCTCCAACCAAATCACAACTTCTTCTGGCTCATCGATCTCATGAAGTGCAAACAGAAGACGGTGAACCAGTCTTCCAAACGCAACACTTTCTTGACACACTGATTGCAAACCATAAAGCTCTGCCTCACATGAACTCAAGCTCAAAGCTTGCTGTTGTCGGCTCAGAGACCTTACCAAAGACCTCTCAAAGAAAACAGCTCCACCGCTAACACCTTTGCGGTTGTTGAAACGGTATGGCGCATGTGAAGCGTCGCTGAAAGAGTGAAGATGGACTGATTTCAGTTGAGTATCATCAACCTGACTCATGATGGTCTCATCTCTGCTCGGTAAACACAAGCATGCATGCATGTCAACATACAAGAATCTCAAAACTGCTTTCAATGCTTGTTCAGTTCCGTGCATCGGTTTCGCTTGTTGTGTCCCAAGGACAGACATCCATGTCTTCAAGTCATGACGCACCTGTGACAACCAAAGCAATTTTCCCAACGCCTTCCTGAAGCGTGAGTATGCTTCATCTGACAAAGGCTTCTGAAAATTGCTATCCGTGAGTGTCTTCTCCAGATGTCCCGAAATGTCAGGAACATTCTCAGACCCACGAGTAACACCATAATCCATAAACGTAGAGTCAAGATAATGTGGATCGACACCCAGAGTGATCTCAGAGGAATCTCTTTCTCTTTTGATGACACGACCAATAAAGGTCAGGGATCCTCCCTCTTCTCCGATCTCTCCAGTTGTCTTCACAGGCACTACAGACGACAAAGTTGCAACCACATGTTCTTCGGCTTCCTTAGTGGTCGACAACAACAAGATGTCATCAACATACACCACACACAAACAAAACCCAATCTCATGACCATCTTTCACAATCTGTCCACCATACACACATGGTTCCAACGAATCCGACCAAAGGCCTACATGTTCAACCGTAAATGTCAAAAGCTGCAACCATGCCAGTGAAGCATCACGTAACCCGTTCAATGCCTTTTCAAGCAAATAGTAGGTCGCTTCACCTGATGGAAAGCTAATCGACAACGGCATTTTCAAGACAACATGTACACCAGTTCCCAATGGACTATGCATGAAGGCATGACTCACGTCCAATGCACGCAAAAGCATCTTCCGTGTCGCTGCCATCGCAAGTACCAAATGGACACTCTCGATTGAAGGAGTCGGACTGCTAAATCCTAAGGATCTAGCTGAGGAGCCACGATTGAAATCTTTCGCAACAATCCTGGTTCGAACCCTCTCACTGCTCTTGTAAGCTGCAACCCACCTAGACTGGATCAAACGAAGGTTCGGAACAGCCTTCTTCATGTCGTCCAGTTCTGACTGGGTGATGATGCGGCCAGTCTTGCAGTGTTCCAAGTTCCTAACCTCCTCTTGCATACCTTTGAAACCTTGCTCCAAATCAAGCTCTTGCAAACTCTGGTCATCTATGATACTGTCCGGTTTCCAAACCAAGACATCTTGACCTCCAAGACGCATCTTCACAAAATCATGCTCATTGCCTCGATTGAAACAAACAGAATCAAGAGAACCAGAAAACATTTCTGGAGATGTTGCCGGAGCAAAAGACGCTGGACCTTCAAGTATACCTAAACTCGCAACCAACACAGGCTCACCACTACCAACCCAAAACCAGTCAAAATCCATGTTTGTTCGAAGCAGTTCCTCAGAATCTTCACGGATCTCTCTTTCCAACTGTTCTCGGTCGGTCTCAGCTTTCCTTTTAAACCTTCTAGTGTGCTCAACCTGTGTTTCCGGCTGTCGCCGAGCGGACTCAGGTGTTGGTACCAAATCTTCATCATCGACCTCTTCCTGAACCTGGGGTACGACAACAGGGCTCTCCTGAGAGAGTGCAGGTTCAACACGTCTTTCCTTTCTCCGTTGTTCCTCAAACTCAGCAAAACGCTTTCTACATTCCTTGTTGTGCCTAATACCAGGTGCTTCCATGCCACTTTCACATGCTGGACATCGACGAGTCGGTTCAAAACGTGATACGTCAGGTGAAGTTCTTTCAGAACTCTCAGGACTACCAATAGCTACATCTGCAGTATCTGCTGGTGACGTAGGAGATGGAGTGACAGAAACTCGAGACGGCTCTGCTGGAACTTCCTGTGGAGTCACGACAACGTTCGATCTTGCCAATGGCACTGCTGGCGCCAAACGCAACTCACCAGATTTCTTCCTCACACTGCTGGACTCTGGCAAGACAAGTTTGGGCTGTGAAGGTGCCGGCAAACTCTGACCTTTCAACTTTCGCAACTCTTCAGGAGGTAGCTGACTCATATCAGCTGGTGCAGCCCCACTGTCATTCACAATTTGGGGTCTACTACCTACAGTCCCAGTGTCAAATTGAGTCAAAACACCCTGTCCCGAATTCAAATCCCATCTCAAAGGTGAAATAGCCCTGATGTTCCTAGCTACAAAACGCATCAACTCAGCTTTGCCATCCACACGAATGAGACCCTGCACAACTGGACCTCGTTCCAATCCCATGTGAATGAAAGTACACTCAACATTCCTTGTTGAAAGTGGTGAATGCTGCCGAATTGAATCAGGAATTTCTGCCAAAACCTGAGCACCAAACAAAGTCGAAACTGGTTTGGATAACTTCCTACCTGAAACCATTTCCAATGGACTTCTGTCTGAACCTCGTGATGTTGAAAAATGGTTGTTGCACAAAGCCAAATACGTCAAAACGTCAACCAAATTCTCATGTGAAAACGTGACATCCAACCCTTGTGCATTCAGATCAGCCCTTAGTACAGAAAAGGATTCCTTTAATTCCCTAACTGCTCGCTCAGCCGACCCAATCGATCGATGTTGTTGTGGCGCGGCTCTCCTAATAGCGAACGTGTATCGGTCAGTAGAGGATCCAATGATCTCTCCCACTGCCCTCTCGCTATCGGTGTGGACGTCAATGGAGACTGCCTTCGAAGTCAACCCAAAATGTTGAAGCCATACAACAATCTGTCTCCTGGCTGCTTCGACATCTTCTCCAACCACCACATAGCCAATGCACCTCGACATCATCTCGGTTAACACAAGGATCTTCACCGAACCTGGGAGTTCGTCTGTGGCGATCTCGCCTGGTGTCTTGAGAAATGCAAAATCGGCCTGAATAGAAACCTCCTTCCTGTCACCTTTGTCTCTTCTGTGCTGAAAAACGGAACGACCCTTGGCACACTCCAAACAGTTCGGATTGAATGGAATATGTCCCTGTCTCCGGTGACGTGCCAGTTCATTGTCGTCTCCTCCAGACACAGCTGCGACAGAAAAGTCATGAGTGTCACTCACAGTCAAATCAGACCTGTATGCACTACTACTACTGGACCTTGTGTGAATCTCCATCCCGAATCTGCCAATGAAGTGATTGACAAAATGTTGTGCCGGATGGAACCCACCAAAACATTCAAACGTGCTTTCTTCCAACACCAATCATCACCTGATGTGCCTGACATGTGCATCTGTACTCCAATCTCAGCAGTGCCTGACATGTTGACTGAGGATCCATTGGCAGCTTTGTAACTACCTAATCCCTCACTGTCCTGCAGCACTGACCTGAAGGCTGACAAGTTCGATTCAGCCAAAACACTTGTGGATGCACCAGAGTCAAGAAGCCACCAAGAAGCATCGGTGTTGTCAGCGACCTGTGAAAGCAAAGGTCGCAAAAACTTCAAGTAAGGTTCAATCTGCTGTTCAACCGAAACCTCACTGTGGTCATCAAACCAATCATGTGCACGCACCAAAACGACTTTCATCGGTACAGTGGCACACAAGTCTCGGCTGGGATCATTAACAAAACGTGTTTCTAAGTTGGAACTGTCACCAAGTCCAACTTCATCTCCACACTTCAAACCACAAAACCATGGCTCATGAGTACAGCTGTCGCAACCTCTTGCCAGCACACAACCCATGTCAGCCGCTTCAACTTCCTCTGACTCATGAGTACAGCTGTCGCAACCTTTTGCCAGCACACAACCCATGTCAGCCAGTTCACTTCTCACTACTTCTGACTCACAAGTACAGCTGTCGCAACCTCTTGCCAGCACACAACTTGTGTCAGCCAGTTCATTTTTCTCTTCTGACTCATGAGTACAGCTGTCGCAGCTCTCTGCCAGCACACAACCCATGTCAGCCAGTTCATTTTCTTTTGACTCACGAGTACAGCTGTCGCAGCTCCCTGCCAGCACACAACCCGTGTCAGCCAATTCATCTTCTTTTTCTGACTCACGAGTACAGCTGTCGCAACCTCTTGCCAGCACACAACCCGTGTCAGCCAACTCACTTTCAAAGTCTTTGCAATCAACCACAAGCCTATTTTCGGTTTCCATGTCAGCAACCTCATGCTCATGCACAAACCTAAGACCTCCAGTGGTTTCACATGTCATGTCAAACAACAAAGGATTTATGATCATGCTGCCGACACTGCCAGTCTTTTGGACATCAGACCTATTGTCGTGACTTGCACTCGGTTCCGCACTTTGGACTGGTCCCTGTTGCCAGGTATACCCATACCCGTCGCAATACCATCCAGAACCATCGTCCCACCATGTCTGCGAAACTCCCCATTGACCATCACAGCTCTCCGGCCATTGGTCATGCCACCAATAGTCATCATCGTCCCAATTCTCAGCAGTCCAGTCGGTCCAATCCTCTGAAACTTCATTCAACTTACCTTTCTTTCCCTTTCCTTTGCTACCTTTAGAGCCTTTTCCTTTGGAACGAGAAAGGTTCCAAGCATCAGTCCTTGCACTACCCTTACCTTCCTTGCTCTCAGGGCAGTTGAAGCTGATGTGTCCCATCTTACCGCATCTAAAACACCGAATCTTGCTCATGTCTGCGGTACAACCTGGGGCAGTGTGTTTCCGACTGCCACACTTCCCGCACCTGCCTTCCACTGCATCTACAAGTTCGGCATCAAGAGAATGATGCTCTACACTCCCCTCCAGGGAACTCAATCTCTTGCTGTGGTGGCCTGCTGTCTCAAAATCGCTAAACAGGCGCTGTTGCTCTTCCCACCGCATCGCAGCGTTCCTGTAAGACTCGTAATTGTCTGCGCCGCTGTGGTGGAGAACGTAGTTCTTCACTGTCTCAGGCAAGCTTTTCAACAGAACAACTAGCATGTCAGAATCTGCCAGCTTCAGTCCTGTGGTGTCCACCTGCATAGGGAGAGTTCCTAGCAACCTTGAGAACCTTGCAGCTTCATAGTCAATTTTCTGATAGTATCACTAACCAAGGAACTCGGCGATGTCTGTGTCGCCGCCAGGACAAAGGATTTCCCTGCAATCTGCGTCCTTAGTGAGAGCGCTTCGGATCTTGACCTCAGAGAAAATTCAAGAGTAAGTTGCCTAAGCAGTTCAAACCCGTTTGCTTGTTGGTTTACTGCTACTGCCACTCTGTCACTAGATCCTACTCCATGTAATGCCACACCCTCACTGAAAGCGTTCACCAACGCCACACACCTGGGGTTGTCGTGAAACACAGCTTTTAAGATGGACATAAGCCTTCGAGAGTTGTGCTCCACTGAGAGCACTCCATCTGATGGGACCGGGCCAACGGCTACTATGCTGGATTTCTACAGAAAACTCTAAACTTCCACCAGCTGCCCAGGATGACAACTCATCCAAATAGCCAGCCCAACCTAACACCTCTTCTTCTCTTGTCTTCCAAGTTCCTACTGGTGTTGGTGCCGGTGTCAACCATTTTTCGCTTTTGGCGAAGACATCCAATTGCTGTGAATTTCCATGACTTGATTGTTGAACACCAAAACCAGGCAAAACATCAAATGGCTGCGGAGTCACAAACGACGAATCAGCTGCCCTACCAAGACCATCACCAAACACTTCTGGAACCCCTCTTTTCTGTTGCATAGTTACAAAACGATCTTGCATATGCTGCTGCACTGTCTGTAGCTGTCCCTCACTCATGCTACCTAACATGGCCATGACCTCTTGGATCTGCGCCGCCTGAGGCGTCAAACCTCCCAAGCTCGCTCCAACCGGGCCACTCGGCACGTTTCCTTGGCAACTCATTGGGTTCACTCCTAAGTTTGGAAAATCTCCAGACCTTGGTCCACCAGGCATACTCGCACAACCATAACGGCACACGCGCTTGCGAATTCTGTTGCATAAACGTTTGTTGTTGGGGAATCCATTGCGCACCAAACCATGCTGGTCCCAGTCCTTGCATTCCGGGGACATTTCCTTGCTGACATCCCTGCACCGGACCTACCTGACCACCTGCATCCAGGTTTGTCGTTTTTTTTTTTGTGGCCGGCGCCATTGTCTTTCGACTGGTCACCACACTTGAAGCTTACCTGCGGACCAGCGGGGAATCGAACCACCACCGGTAGTCTGTCCTACCAACTACTCCACAGGGACGCCTCTGCATCCAGGTTTGTCGTGCTCGCAAATCCCTGTACGCTCTGTGACACATTTGCTTGTTGTTGCTGTGGCTGCTGCTGGGGCATGTTACTTACTTCAGGTGTTTGTCCAAGGCGTCCCTGTGGAGTAGTTGGACTACCGGTGGTGGTTCGATTCCCCGCTGGTCCGCAGGTAAGCCTCAAGTGTGGTGACCAGTCGAAAGACAATGGCGCCGGCCACAAAAAATACTTCAGGTGTTTGTGCGAAAATCCGACAGGACCTAATTACAACCACTAGTCGCGCTCCTAACGTCGCAAGGGGTCGGCTTAACTCCGCGTCGGGCGTTTAACAAATTAAACACGAATTCCCCAAAACACGACGGCTGTCACTGCAAACTCTCAAATCCTTTTTCCACACAGGAAAACACGAAGGCAAGGAAAGTAAATTGTCTGTCGTGCACATGCAGCATGTTATAGTTGGACTTCTTCTGTTTCAGCTGCTTTGCCTTTGCAACATGCAACGGCGGCGGTAGACAAACATCATCAACATGTTGGTGAATTCATTGGTGATGATTTCACCATCTTTCCAAAAATAAATAAGCTTCACTTCCATCTTCTCTTCAAACGCACTGTTCGCACAAATTCCAAAAACTTATTCCTTTTTGAAACCGCAACTGTGTTTGCACGCGCACACAAATTAAACTTCGCCAAATAAATTCCGAAAAATTAAAAATATTCGCAACGACAAGTCGACCAAAATAACATGAATGGATTTCACTGCTCACACCTTTTTTCTAACCAAAGCAGTTGGGGATCATTCGGTGTGCCCGTGCTCGTACGGCAGGGCTAGGCTAATTGCAGTGGTAACTGCTGGACCACGACTCCTGCTTGAGGGGAATCAGCAGCTAAATCGTCCGAATACCTTTCCATGTACTCGTTCCAAGCAGCCCAATTGACCATGGAGACGGAAGCGTGATCTTCCGAGGTCAAAAAGATGAATATGCCAAAATCCATCCAGTCATATCGATGCACGATATAGGTAACGAGCAGCAGCGGAAGTTGAAGCACCATTTGGCTGCGGTGTTCGTCAAAAGGGAATTGTAGGACCCTAAAAGTCCTTTGCATGTCCGTATTGGCATCTTCGATGAGATCCTGCGATGGGTCAGACATGACCGCAATATGAACTACGTTGGGCGGTGCCCACGGGTTTGGACCAAACTGTCCGGAAAATAACAGTTGTCGAAACCCCGGATGTTAAAAACATAGAACCAAAAGAAAAAGGGTGGGAAAACTGTAAACAGTTTGGGTGGGTCATCAACGAGTAAAAATACACGAATGGTCCCACCACAACCCTCCCTTAAACCAAAATGGTTCTCATGCAATATAAAATTCAGATGTGTTTCACACAGAGGTCAGAAGTGGAGTACTGTAAAACATCGATATGTTAAACAAACAGTACAACCATGGACAGTTGAAATATGACAAACAGATCAGAGAAAACCTCAAAAAGTTTTCAGGTTGTTTGTCACAGTGTTTAAACGCATGTGTTCACCAAACGCCAGTTGCTAATTTTGGATCACCCAAAATTTTTCCTTTTAGGAATAAGGTTTGTATCCTCCTTGCAGGAGGAGTCCCAACTTATTCCTTTTTGAAACCGCAACTGTGTTTGCACGCGCACACAAATTAAACTTCGCCAAATAAATTCCGAAAAATTAAAAATATTCGCAACGACAAGTCGACCAAAATAACATGAATGGATTTCACTGCTCACACCTTTTTTCTAACCAAAGCAGTTGGGGATCATTCGGTGTGCCCGTGCTCTCCCCTTTTTTGAAAACGCACCCGAAACTCCAAAGAGATTCTCTAGGATGATTTCCCAGTCTATCTCGATTTGTTTCGACCCCAACTGCCCCACCTCTTCGTAGTCCAGTCTGCTTGGACCATTAGAGATGTTAGAGTGTGAGGGTACCCCTTGAGTACCAAGACTTTGTTTTGAAACGACTTTCAAGTTGCATGGCACTACCAACAATACGTTGGGCAACTTCAATGCTGCCATACACTTTGCACAACGCCGCTATGGCTGCATCGTCGTCCAGGTAACATACCAAGTAGGTGGACTTCAGCATTCCACCCCAGGCATAGATGGCTATGCGAATCGGTAACAGTTCCAGCTCATAGATAGGGTTGGCAACCCAGGCTAACACTCTCCGCATGAAGTCAACTGGAACCTCCGAAGGAAAATGCTGAAGGCAACATCCAGCGGGATCTACTACCACGCCTCCCACACTGCCGACACGAGAGGAATCACCCTCACATGCTCCATCTGTAAAAGGAGAAAAGTATCCAGGGAAAAAAGGCCAATCTCTACGTTCTTCAGTGTGTCCCACGCAGAACCCCCAGCTGCATTGCCAAGCGTCACATGCATTCCCAACGTACGTACAGAAACATCAAAAGGAACGGCTTTGGTTCCATCCTTTGCCTACCACATGCCAAAGTTCAAAAAGAGCTTCAGCTGCATCACCTGTCCCGTGGCACATGCGTTTCTTGCATATCTAGGTAAAGTCACCGTAGAAAACCGTCCAGCAAAGTTTCAAGCTAACTGTTCCCACGAACCATAGAACCATACTGACCCTCAAAAAGGTGCTTACCGAACCAGACGCCCGAAGGGCAAAGCATTGAGTCCCAGAAGACATGGTCAGAAGACATGGTCGTTTTTCGGTCAGCATCCCAAACAACCACCCTCAAAACATTTCTAGTTTCCAAACTGACCACACACTGCTTGTAGGCGCTGCGCAGGTCGTATGTCCTGCCAACTATTTCATCGTCCACAGTGGCCTTCTGTTGTAAGCCAAAACGATTGGCCATAACTACGTCACCAGTCTCACTGGCCACGTCATGCCAAACCCAATTGTTGTCAACTGTCCCAAGTTTTTCGAGAAAGTCCGTCATCCGGCGTGCCCACTACTTGACTGTATATCATGTTGTTCACGCCTTTGGCCATGTTTTTCACCAGGTCAAGTGTATGCTCTGGTATCTTTGTTTCCTTGGAAAAACAATGCATGACGTGTGCCACGTGTGCCATTTGACGTCATGGTTTTCACTTGCATCGACCCGAAAAATACCCCTGTAGAACTGTCGATGCACAATCTTTGTTCCTTTGGGAAAAATTGTGCAAAAATTTCTGTTCAGAGAAATTTATGTTTGTGGCTGCCGCCCATTTCACGTAGAAACCATATTCAGCGACCAGTGGTTTAAATTTGCGTCCCTTTGGCATCGCATCCAGTAAAAACCTGTGCTGAGACGAAGGTGCATGCTCAAATTGCAGCGCCAGAGCTTGTATCTCAGTGGCACCAAGCTTTAGTGCCTTTGAGTTTTGCAATTGTTGCCAAACGCTTGCACAACAAAAATGGGGTACGCAGCCTCCAGGCGAGTTGGAAAAACCACACGACCATCGATGATTTCAGCATTCCACTTTGATGGTAGTGCGAGTCGTCGCATTGGGCAGCAAGGTTTGTAACACCAGTTCACATTGGACCACCAGGCTGTGGCCTTTTTAAGCATTCCACCATGGCAGCAGTTATCAAAAATTGTATTGTACCCGCCAACTTCCAAAGTGAAGGCTTCTGCCATGAAAAATTTCCAGAAAGGGGAAAATTTTTGGGATTCTCAAGCGACACAGCAATGCCCAGCTGTATGCACAAACGCATGCGCTCACAGGCGCTCTCATAGGTCCACAGGAAGGTGCAAGATGCGCCCATAAAATGTTGTGGGAGTGCTTGGCCTGCTGGAAGCAATTCAATGGCCATTGCACTCATTCCCACATCTCGCACTGCTCTCGACAGGCGTGCCGTGCCTGCGAAGATGTCCAAAACTATGACTTCGTCAAATCGAAAAACCATCCAAACGTTTTTCCCCTTGGGGGATAAGGCTGTGAAAATCTTTCCCATTTGGGACACCTTTTGAAGTGAAACCGGGTTCTTGTTGAAACCCCTGGTTTGGCAACACCTTTGCAAACTTCTTGATTGTCAATAGTTGCTTGTTGTTGCTCATCAGGCTTGCGACTAATTTTGTCGCTATGGCAAAGTTTTGGGACCCTTGACCTTAAGTCAGGATTTCTTCACTCTGCACGTCACGAACCTGTGATTGTTATGTTTGCACTCGATACCCACGTGCATGCCCTCCTTGCATCTGCCATCCTTTGTTTCCTCCTGACATCCTTTGCTTTGGTTGAAAGACCAACAAATAGGAGTACCCCTGTTATCAGACTGGCCAGAAACCCGTGAGTTCATCAAAACAGTTTGCACGAGCTTTGGCAGACGCGCGCGCTTTCTTTCTCGGCTTCCTGGGTCTTGGCACTGATGGCTTCGGGGGCCCCTTCGTCAACATGCGAGCTTGATGCAGCTCTGGCTGGAGCACTGGGAGGAAGAAACAGGTGTAAGTTGATGCGAGGGTCGTGCATCAGTTGTGTTATCAACAAATCCAAAGGTAACTCTCCTTTGGGTTCAGCATTGAAAAGCCCTGTAAGCTCTTGCGACATCAAGGTGAAAATTCCTTGTCTGCTCGTGGGATTTGCTCCATGGTCACCCTTGCATAGCCACTCGACGCCTCACGCGTCAACTGCATGAGCAAAGACCGTGCCCACTTGTAGCGGATGTCATTCGATATGTTTTTGCATTGGTCCAATGATAATCCACGTCTTTGTAAGGCCCATTGCATCAAGAGCTCATTGGACGTATCGGCTCTGATCTTGGGCTCACCCGCTGTAAGCTTCAGCGTCTGCTGCTCCACAGTCAAAGTTGTAGTATTTTCTCTCAGGTTTTGTTGCACCTCCGAGTCTCTCCTGGTGCACTCGCTCGGCGGCACCCAAAAAATTAAACCACTATCGCAGATGCCTGCAATCAAATCGATCAAGGCGTACGATGGCTGCATTTCTCCCTTGATTGTAAGGCCTTTCAGGCGAAACTGTAGCTCCTGCAGTCTTGCCACCCTTTCTACAGGCGGTAGTTTCCTGGACCCTTCCGCCCCAGCATCTGTTGTCACGTTTGTTTTCAAATGTGCCACAACCATTGTAACTGCTTCGAAGGGTGACTTCCGCAGCAAAGACATCGTTGTAGTATAGAGTTGGGTTCCACCGTTCAGATCAATTGCAAACGTTTTGAAACTTCCTTCACTCGCCGACATCTGCGGTGTGCCAGTGGCGAACACCATACGCATAAACGTTGTCAAATCAGTTTGAACGCACATGTTCAGGGATCTCGGCTTTCGTCAATGGCATTGCAGTTACTTGCACAGGCAGCTTCAGAATCTACCAAGGCCATAGCTTTGGTTCTGACTGAAGTCCAGCTACAAGTGTCAGAGTTTCTGCATGCCCATGACGTGAAAAAGAACTTGCATCTGAAAAATGGATAGCATGGAATTTCGCACTGCAACATCTGCCCGGTCGGTCATGCTGATGCAAACATCCCATCATGACGCTTTGAAATGAGAATGAAACTGAAATTGCAATAAGCATGTCACGTACCTTTGGCCCACTAAGGTTCGTGTGTCAACTTCCTTGATCCTCTCTCTCGTCGTTGCGCAAAGCTAAATCATTGCCAACCGACAAGTCTGAGTTTCAAGTTGCACCAAAATTGCAATGGTTGAAATTTCAAACGGAAAAAATCTGAGTGAGAGTCACGACATCACCTTGACCTGATACCTATTGAAATTTGTCATACGCAAGCTCTGAAAAACTCTGTTGACATCGCAATGGACACCTGCACCTGTTGCCTGGCATGCCCACTCCACACAACAACAACATGTGCTGATAACGAAAACGGCCTCACCTTTTGCCACTCAGTCTAGGTCTAGCTTTGCACGAAAGCACTGACGGCACTTAGGTGTATCAAAAGCATGGAGCCCTTCAGCAATCTTGTAACTGCTGTTTGTTGTGCGTCCACACAAACCCCGTCTGTTTTCAGACTTTCTCAAATGCAAGGTCTTCAACTTTGCATGTTGGTGCAAGTAGGTTCCATCTGGCGCCTGGATGTCCTTGTAGGACACTTTCGTCCTGACCTTCGTGTCGATGTCACTCTCTTTATTGCTGCCTGTTGTTGCATGGTCACTGACTGAAACTTCTTCGAGGTTATCAGCCATTTCATTTCCGTTTGCTTTCTCAGCATTCTCAACAACAGGTTGCAACGGTGAAAAAGCTCAAAAATGTCAATCACGTTTTCTGTTGCAGTCTTGTGTAAGTCACTGCCTAAAATCTGAGTCATTCTGAGTCGACCACTTCCATCGTCATCCGGGTTAAAAATCTTTTCCCTCACCTCCCTAAGAAACTGCTCCAAGACTTGCAGTGGTCGTGCAGCACCGTCTCTTGAGTAACACAAAGCCATCTTTAAAGTATGGGTATGGTATCCAAGGCTCAGACGTCCCTCAAAAGAGCATCCTCTTTTTGTTGCGTAACTAAGACAGTCGCTTTCAGTGAGTGTGAGGTGACTTCGATCTGCTCATTGGAAATCTAAACTTTCAAAAGAACGCGCATCCAACTCCCAGCCTCTGTCGAGCTCCAAGGTCTCACTGTTGGCAATTGGCTAGCATCAAGCACTGGCATCAAGGGTTAAACTGTCACATCAAGCATGCCAAGTTTTTCCTGCAATTGCACCATTCTTCACCCCAATTGCCCGCTACAACTCCCACACACGGAGCAACAAGGGTGCGGTACTGATGTTTCAGTTGTAAGGCCTATGCAGTTTTTATTCACCCTAGTCGCCACTTCCAAATAAGTACAAGCTCCCGACAAGTCCACGTCTTCGATGCGCATCTCACCATGCTGTGCGTTGCTCCATCGTGATTGAGCATATGCAGAAAGGAGCAACATGCCACAAAACACAATTCCACAGTTCATCATCAGTGAATAAAATGTGGTGCAAAGATTCAAGTTGTCTGACAGTCATGGGTCTGCTTATCTCACAATAGGGTTCAAGTCTAAGGCTGCCACACCCTGACATCGTCTGCTGCATGTAGTATCATCGAAAGCCACAACGCCCAAAACATGTCGACAGAATGTGTGAGTTTTTATGTAACCCTTCAACCTTGAAATTGGAGCACCATTGCCGCGTTCGTCACACACGAACTCATAGATGTCCGGCTCCCCACACGGAAGACTCATTCCCTGTCATCAAAGTAATTGGTCATCTTTGACATGCTCCTGCATCGTTTCAAATGGTCGATGGGGCCTGGTTGTGAAAGATGTCAACCAAAACTTTCGCTTGTTAATTGAAAACTTTCTCTGCCAAAAATCTGCGAAACCACTTGAACGTCTGTCGACCGGGTGCCCAACAAGGAGTGCCAACGGAAAATGGCTGTTTGCCAATCTGCTTCCCTCTTGTCCTTCCATTCATAATGCCAACATCCCTGACATGGTCCATGAACGTTGCATTCAGTTTTGCAGTCTTTGGTTTACGTTCCGTATGTGTTCAAAAGCTTCATGAACATCTCCCTGAACAGGATCAACAGGACGTTTGAAGTCGTGTCAAAAGAGCTGAGAAAGGTCTTGCTAGGATCGAAAAAGCCGTTCCACAACCATACTCCCAGAAATGTTGAATGCCTTGTGGCTCCAGTCTGGGTCTTGCATAGCTGACCGCATTATCTGCTGAATAGCCCTCCAACGCGCTGACATCATGTGCACTGTCTGTCATAAGCAAGACTTGAACAAAATCTGCATCTAAAGCAAAACCATCAGATCCTGAAGTGGTGCCTGCAAACAAATTGTTCCTAGAAACAGCACCTTCTGTAATTGCAACTTCTTCTTGCAACGAAAGCCAGTGTAATGCTTCCAGTGCTGTGTCTTCACCTGCAGCATGTTCTCTGAGTGCAGAACTGTCAATACCATCAGGCAAATCGACATCCACTGAAACGTCCGTAGCAAAGACAATCATCTCAAACGATAACCCCCTTGCTCATCAACGAGTAAAAATACACGAATGGTCCCACCACAACCCTCCCTTAAACCAAAATGGTTCTCATGCAATATAAAATTCAGATGTGTTTCACACAGAGGTCAGAAGTGGAGTACTGTAAAACATCGATATGTTAAACAAACAGTACAACCATGGACAGTTGAAATATGACAAACAGATCAGAGAAAACCTCAAAAAGTTTTCAGGTTGTTTGTCACAGTGTTTAAACGCATGTGTTCACCAAACGCCAGTTGCTAATTTTGGATCACCCAAAATTTTTCCTTTTAGGAATAAGGTTTGTATCCTCCTTGCAGGAGGAGTCCCAACATCCAAACTGTTGACAAAAATAGTTGGCAGCTTCCGAAAATAAAACGCATCATGCAGAAAACAAATCCAGTCAAGGTTGTGGTTGAAAACGCATGCACATGTGTTTGAAAAACAACGTTGAGCTTGTTCAAAAAGTCGTCGATACCAAAATCATCTCCAAATTCATTTGCAGTCCAGTAAAACTCATTGCAAATGAATTTCCATTCCAAAAACATTCTTCTTCTCCACCAAGTTGACGAAAAACATTCACATGCACATAAAACGCATCTTCACGGTATTGTAACCAATTCCAGTTGTTCTCAAACCATTCTGCATCAATTTCAGAGTTCTGCCCAAATAAACCATTGACAACATCATGTTGTAGCCACCATGCAAGTTACATCCAGAAACGTAGCACATGCAGTCCATATGCACGGGAGTGTATATTTCCATACCCCCTTTTGCTGCGTTTCCCATCCATAGACAGCCAAAAATCCAGAGAAGTCTCAAAAGCTCGCATGCCACACATATGTATAAAGCGGTCATCTGTTCAACCTCCAGTGAGGACTTGCACACGAAGTCGCATCTTCACACCAGTTGCAGATGTATTGCAAAAATACCTGTGTACTTGAATTAGCCTTGTGTTGTAATCCATTGACCGTGTCCACATACTCATTGATGTAGAAAAATGAAAAAGCAGTGTCAAAGTGCCACATTGAAATTGCTCCACAACGAATTCCCTGCAGTCCAGCTCATCGCAAAGGAAGCCCAAAGATTCTGCAGAGAGGATTCATCACAACAAATTCCAGGCACATTGCACATGCAAAACCAAAAATCGCCACATCCAGCTCCACATTGGCATCCGCAATCACTCCATTAGCGCCAAGAGAATTCACGCTGGTAGACATAGCCGGCATTGAGGAATGCGTCCACCCTGCAGTGAATTAAGAATGCACAGAAATCCGGACCCTGTGTCCTCGGCGTTGGAGTTAATTTCTTGCGGAACTGGCCAATCATCTTCTTTGCGTAGCGGCACTCCTCCATGCTTTGGTTGAAGACCCTCACAACAAAATCATGGTAGGTGATGGGCTTTTCAGCAAAACGGCCCATTTTGAGAAGCGTACATGACCAGTGATATGTATCCTTGATCCATGCAGGCTGTGGCACATTGAAATCGACCTCCTCATAGTCGATGGTGGCATCCTTCCAGTTTGCATCCCACTTGTGGGTTGCTGGCAGCCCTGACTGCACCTTTGGAAATAGTGGCGGGGAGTCGCCTGTGTCGGAGATGAATGAAAAGCTTCCCATGACACTGCTGGCACTTTCTGCATCCGAATTCGACTCGACAGCTTCATGCCGTCTTTTGGAGCCATCGGTCATAGCGCCATTGTCAGGTATTTTGTTCGAATTGCCTTCCACAATCTCCGGAGGTTCTTCGGAGATGCGTGCACACTTCGAACCAGAAGCTTTGGGAGGAGGCAGAGTTGGTCCTTTGGGACCCTGCTTCCCCTTCTCTCCTTCCTTTCCTTTGAATTCACCTTTGAATTCTCCTTTTGCCACATTCTTGCCACCTTTGTCATCCTTGCCACCCTTCTCATCTTTGCCACCTTTCGCAAATTCAGGTTTACCACCTTTCTCGAATTCCGGCTTGCCACCTTTGACATTGTCAGGCTTACCACCTTTGTCATAGTTCTTTCCTTTGCCCTTCTGCTCCTGGAATGCTTTCTCACTTCCAATTGCAGATGCAGGCAAAATCGGTGGGTCTGCCTTTGCTGCAGGAGGTAGAGGAACCTGTGCATTGAATTTTGGAAATCCTGCAGACTGACCATCGGCATCAGCACAGTAGCGGTTGGCAATCTCAGCAATGGCCGCAGCCGCAGCTTTAGCCTCTGCAATATCCGCATTCTTCTGCACCACATTTCCAAAAATTTGTATCACAGGCTTGTCATTCTTCGGGTCTTTGACATCATCCTCAATCCAAGGGTCGTCATTGGGATCATATGGCCTGTCCTGCCATTTCTTGTGGTACTCACGTGCATCGACGATCCCTGAATTCCCTCCAGCTTGCAAAGTAGGCGGCGGTGTTGCCGGAGGCACCTTGTATGCATTCTGGCTGTAGGCATCCGGCCATAGGGCACCAGGTGGTGCAGCCGATGCAGCTGATGAATTCGTGCCTGTTGGAGCATGCACTTTGGAGGGACTTGGAGGCACATGCGATTCCACACAGTCCTTCCAATCATCATCATCTGGTGGATATGGCCGGTTCATAGGAGCGTTCTTGACCTCTTTCTTGTGGACGGTCAAGAGTTCATTCATTTTTCCACCAGCTTCAGCTTTGCGCATAAGCTCGCGCAATTGGTCCCATTCTCCCTGTGTCATGTCCGTTCCCAAGACTGGGTCACTTGGGTTGTAAGGCAACGAATTCTCCGTCTGTCGATACCATCCAGAAGCATCACTATGCCATTGCTGTGGTTTTGAAGCCATGGCGTCACGTCAGAACCTAATTCCTAATTGTGAACTGTTTCAACCCTCACACACACGCAGGAGTCGAGTGCAGCAGTTCAGCTGTTTCAGGGGTTCCTAAGTGTCCGCAACTGCTGAGTTGGGCGTGTGAGTGAATTCTGAAACCTGACATCCTTAGTTCTCCAGGCAGTGTTCTGACTTGCATTCTGTATCCAAAACGTTGCAAACGAAAACAAACTTCTGTCCAACCCTGTCCACATCAGTCCAATGCAAAATCAACTGAACATGCAGACATGACTGAACATGCAAAAATCACTGTGTTTCTACATCAATGCAGTTCTTTGACAACAACTGTCTCTCACATCAAAAACTGTGTTTCGCGTACGCCAGTGCTTCGCAAAAAGAAAACAACTGTGCTTCACATGACTGCTGTGTTCCACATCACTGTCATTTGGTTTCAAATTTGTTTGAAATAAGACATGCAAAACATCTTTGGTTCTCACATGCCAAAAAAAAACTTTCCTTCACACATCACGCGTCCCCCTTTTAAACTGGCGACGCCCGGAGACGTGCAAAAAAAACAAAACAAAACAGTTCCACCTGCCACGCACATTTCTTCAAGAAAATCATGCATCATGCAGGTCAAAACACAAAAAAACGTTTGTTTGGTTTTGGTTGTTCCATGCGACATGCAAAAAAAACGAACATGCTCAGGGGTCCTTTCGTCCAGCACGAACTGCAGCCAAAATGGCTTTTGCCAGTTCTTTGTTATACACACCGGTTGCTGTCCAGTTGACATCGTACATCCCTGCATGTTTCTCACACTCGCACCAACCAAAACGCCTTGTGAGCAAATTGCAAAAACCAGCTGACGCACTACAAAAGATAAGCACTTTACCGATAGGCAGTCCATTTGGTGCTTGCATACCGGTTTGACATAAAAACACTTCAGCATCAAACTGCAAACCACATTGTTTCAAAACTCGTTTGGTCTCTTCGCGTTTCCATATGTTGTTGTTTCGGGGCAGTTCGAAAGACCTCGAATTCCCAAGCAACAAATACTTAGAGACATTCTCCATGATGCCTTTCCATGACCTGTCTGCCTCTGACTCAATCGTTGCAGAAAAATTCTTGAGTGGCGACCCTGAGCTACAAGGAGTAGAAGCGTGCACATGCACCCAACGGTAGCCTAACTGTTGGTGAACCTCAACAAACTCTTTCACCTTTTGAAACATGTCCGGAGTTTCCATTCGTTTGACTATACCGATATAGGGCATGCGTGCAACTTTGCAGGCTTCTCTCAAAGCTGAATTAGTCCCACAACAAACTTCCACAAACGCAACATCCTGCTTGTGATCAACCCTACTGTTGATGAGCATGACATCGCGAACTCTGTGCAGGTCTTGCATAGGCACTTCAGGAGTCTCAAACCCTAAGCTCGTGCGGTGTCTCAGGAAATCTTTGGTCCCCAAACATTTGGTAAACAAATCTGCCACATTGTCCGTTCCGGCCCTGTGTTCAACCAAAAGTTCATTTGAGCTAATTTTAGCTTTCATCCAGGCCATACGAATTTCCACATGTCTACTTCGTTTGGGTATATCCTGTCCGACCAACAATTGCAAGGCTGAAGAGCTATCTGACTCCAGCAAGATTTGTGGCACATCTCTCTCTCTCATTTCACCAATCCCTGTGTAAACACGATGGCAAAAATTGCTAAACGCAACAGATTCTTGGGCAACCATTTGCAATGCATACAATTCTGCTTCACAAGAGGACAATGACACAGACTGCTGTTGCCTAGCCAATGACCTAACCAATGCACCTTCACAAAACACAACTCCACCAGAAATTCCTTTTCTACCATTAAATCTGTATGGGGCAAACGATGCATCAGAGAATGAATGCAAAATTGAATGTCTTGCAGGCCCAATCATCAAATTCTCGTATTCTGGGGATGGTAACCTTAAACATGTTCCCACATCTTCAAACAGAAATCGCAGCAAAGAACGAATGGCAGCTTCAGTGCCTTGGTTGGGCTTTGCTTGCTGACTTCCAATTAGACTGAGATACAGTTTCAGGTCGTGCCTAGACTGTGCCATCCACAGAAGCTTGCCAAGTGCTCGGCGAAATCGTGAATATGCAGAGGGAGAGAGTTCTTGCAATTGATTCTTGTCACCCATGGCCTTGTCCAAAATGCCGGCCACATCCGGCACAGATGCAGATCCCTTTGTGATGTTGAATTCAGTAAAGGTCGTATCCAGAAACTTTGGATCCACGCCAATTGTCAAAGAGTCGTCATCAATTCCACGATGCACATGCCTGCCAATGAAAATTAAACGTCCACCTCCATGTCGTGCAGGAAGGATGATTCCGGTCTCCTTCAAGGGCACGGCTTTGCCAATTGCTTTCTCCACAATCTTCTCAGCTTTCTCAGATTGGCAACAAAGGAGTAGGTCGTCCACATATGCGACAAGCAGTGCAAGTTCTCCATTCACGACACCTTGATAAATGCATGGTTCGACCTCGTCAGAAGTCAATCCAACACCACGGATGCTGTCACTCAGCAAATTCAGCCAGTGCAGCGATGCATCTCGAAGACCATTCAAGGCTTTATAGAGCAACAAGTAGGCTTGTGAGCCATCAGGCATAGAGACGGAGAGGGGCAGTTTCAGCACAATCACAAGTCCATGAGGAAGGGGTGAATGCATGAAGGCATGAGAAACATCAAGTCCTTTCAGTCGAAGAGCACGTTGGGCAGCAAGAGTGAGAACGAAATGCAGGCCCTCAATGCTTGGTGTTGGGCTCGAAATTCCCAGCTTTCGTGCACTAATTCCTTTATTCAGGTCCTTTGCAACTATTCGGACTCTGACTCGTGATTCACTTTTGTATGCTGAAACCCATCTACTTGGAATCACACGCATGAGCGGGTGTTTCTTTTTCAATGCATCAACCTCTGCCTGTCCTATGACTCTACCAGCACCACATTTCTCTAAATTACCAATTTCTTCTTTCATACCCTCAAAACCTAAGTCCACGTCAAGTTGCATGAGTGAGCTGTCATCAATTACTTCATCTGGTTTCCACAGCAGCACTTCTGAACCACCAAGTTTCACCTTCACACACTTGTGATCCTTCCCTTGTGCAAACTTAATTGAATTAAGCTCAGCATCAAACAACTCAGGACTCGTAGCTCGTGCATTCTCTGGTCCTTGTTCTAAACACCATGCAACAGGTCCTAGGGCATGACATGCATTGTCCATGTGAAAAAGATCAAGAGTCATGGGTTCTTGAGTTCCAGCTGCACGTTCAGCAGCCATCTCATCCTCTAGATCTTGCACAGACTGTTCTGCTTCTCTCTTCACCCCTGAACCTTCAGTGTCCATACTTAGACCAACCTCCTCAGAACCTGCGCCAACCGGAGTTGGGCCATTCTCAGTTTCAACCTCCATATCTTCATGTCTCACCTCAAGTCTCGGTCTTGCAACATTAGGCACAACATCTGGCATTTCAACGGGAGTTTCACTCGCCTCAAATGCAGCACGTTTTCTCTTACATTCAGCATTATGCCTAATTCCAGGTACATCCATTCCAGAATCACATGCAGGACACCGGGGTGTCTTTGGGAAAACACGCACATCTGACCTAGCAACATCTGGAGACGGAGACGGAGACTTTGGTGACACTTTCGGAGACGCTTTAGGCAATGCAGGTCCATCAGAAGTAGATGCACGAATTGGGTCTTGTCGGGCAATCTTCAATTCACCTGGCTTTCTCGGTTGAGATGGAGCTGACTCCACAGGTCTCTTCTTGGGCATAGGGGCTCGGAAGCCTGGATCGGGTTCTTTCATCTCTCGCACTAAATCACCTGGAGCACCATCTGGGTACTCAACAACATCATCATGCATAGGTTGCTCAACATTGGCATCAGGCAATCTTGGTCTTTCAACATTCGGGGCAGCCGGCTCAATGCGAATTCCTTCGCGTGCTGGCAATGGTTCTCCTTGAACTTGTCCACCTTCAATCTCAGAAAACAACTGATCACCAATGACTTGATTCCACACGATTGGTGTGATTGGCTTGACATTCCTTGCAACAAAGCGCTTCAGAACTAATTCACCATCAATTCTGACAGCACCTTGCACAACTGGTCCAGTATCCAAACCTGAATGCACAAATGCAGCTTCAATACTTCTCGTCTCATTCGGTGATTGGGCTCGCATGCTGCTGGGCAATTCGGCAAGGACAGTTTGACCAAACATTGCAAAGGAAGGTCGAGACAACTTCCGTTGTGTGGAGTATTCCACTGGAGAAAAGTCAGTTCCATGAGCTTTGGAAAAATGGTTGTGGCTCAATGCAATGTAGGTTGCAACATCTTGCAGTCCACGTGCAGTAAAACAGACATCAGCACCACCTTGATTCATCTCAGCACGCAACACAGCAAGGGATTCCTTAAGTCTACGCACAGCTCGTTCAGCTCCTCCATTGCTTTGGTGTTGTTGAGGTCGTGCACGGCGAACCAAGAAGGTATATTTGTCAGAACTGGTTCCAACTAATTCAGAAACTGCACGCTCGGCATCAGTATGCAGGACAACCGACGAAGTCGATGATGCAAGACCGAAGTGGTCTAACCATTTTTGAATTAAACTCTTCACCGATCTTGCTTCTGGTCCCACAACAACATAACCCACACAGTTTGTAGACAATTCCGTTAAAGCCAAAATCTTGATGGTACCGTCTGCTTCGTCCTCAACCAATTCTCCACGAGTGGTTAGAAAACCAAAATCGGCTTGTACCTCAGTCTCAAGCGCGCCCTCACGACGGCGTCGATGTTGAAAGGTTGATTTTCCTCGCGCACATATTGTGCACCTTGGATCATAAGGCACATGTCCCTGCAACCTATGGGCTTCAAGCGCAGCTTCTGCCGCTCTGCTCAATGGATTCAAATTCCCATGCACCGCATGCAAACCCTCTGACATGATGAATTCATCATCATGCCGTGCAGATACACCAGAATCACTGTACATCCATGCAGGGTCAAGCTTAACCCATGGACATCCACCAAAGTTGCAAATGTTGTCAAGCCTCAGACCTGACGCAAGATGACTAACCTCGGCACCTTCTGGATTCTGATTGAATTCCCATCCGCACTCACAGAGAGTATTGGTTGAAATGATGTTGTGGCTAATGCCACCAACTAAGCACTTCAGTTTTGCCTGTCGGTACACTGGGAACTTTCCCGAATTATCATTTTTCTTCTTGAATCCAACCCAAACAGAAACAGTAGTTGATCCATCTATGTTCACCTTACTGCCATTTGCCGCTCGGAAGCGGTCATTTGTGAATTAACAACCCATGCACCATACGTCTCTCTTGACGCAGTGGCCATAACAGTTGCAGCCGCACCGGAGTCCAGTAACCACCAGTGCTGGCTCTCATCACCCATCATGATTTCTGAAAGCAATGGATGCAAAACAGGTGAGTATCTATGCAGTTCAAACTCATGAGATACAGTATCTTGCACGTTCAAAAAGGTTGACATTCCAACTGTTTGCAACTGAATTCGATGACAGTTTGAAGAAATCAAGTCTTGAGAAACCTCAGCATCGCCTTCTACCTCTACACCTTTCAAACCATAATCAAAGGCCACCGGACGATGTAGGGCTCCATGCAACGTCCCTGAACTGTCAGTGGTCCCTGAAAGGTCGGTGTTTCCTGCTGAAAACATGCCACACAGCAAATTGGAATCTACTTGTGGTGTTGTTTCATGCAACCATCCAAAGTTTAAATTCCAAAGTTGACACGTTTCTGTTTCCGTTTCAGTTTCACTGTCACTGTCATCAAACTCGTCTCCAAACATGGTGTCCATGACAACTGAACATGCAGATTCACAGTCTGAAAATGGAACGAATTCTCCACTGATGAAAAACTCAGGTTCAGAAACAAAACATGCTGGCGGCAACCTGTTGAAAAAGAGTTTCAGTCTCACGTTTCGAAGCTGGCAGCACTCCATGTTCGCTCCAAAATCATCACTAATAGTCATGCAGTTTTGACACGTGCAGAAAAGTCGATTCGACTCTAAACACTGCAAACCTGCAACTGAGACATGAAAAACAGTTTCATCGGTTGAAAAATGACTGCAAACATCATCAAAAACGTCTGAAATTTCAGTTTCAAGTGTCAAACCCGTCGAAAAACCTGAAAACATCTCGGAAATCAAGGGACTCAGCACTAAGGATTGGACACCTTGAGTTGTTCCACCTGCACTTGCACTAGGTTGCTGCTCATCTGTCACAGGCCAACTCCAAGATTCGTCCCAATTCTCCTGTCCTTCTTGCCACGTGCAATCCCAAGATTCATTCCAACTGTCATTCCAGACCTGTGCAGTTTCATACCATGACTGGTCTTCCCACCAAGAACCATCATCATGCCACCACATGTCCGCACTGTCCCATTCTTCATCGTATCCTACTTCGTTCATTTTTCCTTTCTTGCCAAAACCTTTACCTTTGCCTTTGCCTTTCTTTCCTTTCTGCTTTCCTTTGCCCTTAATTACTCCTTTTCCTTTCTTTCTCTCTGGGCAATTTGCAGAAATGTGGCCAAATTTCTGGCATTTGAAACACTTCAGTTTTGACAAATCAACATCACATGCATTTGAACTGTGTCTCCTACTTCCACAGGTACCACATCGCACACCCCCTACTGCATCTAAATTCCAGTTTCCATCACCGTCACTTGCAGACATATCATATTGCACAGTGGATTCATCTGAACCTTCCACCTGGGTGACCTGGTATAGATTTTTCTTGGGGTGGAACTCAGCGAAAGCACGCTGCTGCTGTTCCCATCTCAGTGCTGTGGCCCTAAAAGCTTGGTACGACTCACCTCCAGTGTGATGCAAACAAAACGTCCTGACTGCTTCAGGCAAACTACGTAGCAAAACAGCTACCAAGTCAGCTTCGGCTACATGCAACCCTGTGGCATCAATTCTACTTGACAGTGTTCCCAGCAACTTAGAATACCTGGCCATCTCAAAGTCTATCTTTCTGATTGTATCTGTCACAATCGTGCTTGCACTCGTTTCGTTTCCATGCAGTGCAAAAGACTTTCCTGCCAGTGCCGTTCTAAAACTAAGTGCCTCACTCCTTGTCCTGATGCTGTACTCAAGGGTCAGCTGTCTCACCAGCTCAAAGCCATTCGAAGCTTGCAACTCTGCATTCACACCCACATCCGCATTGCACAAGTTGATTCCTTCACTGAATGCATTGATCAACGTCAAAGTTCTCGGGTGATTTCCAAATGCACTTCTCAAAATAGCAAGCAACCTTCTGCTTCTTGCACGTTGCGGCACAGCTAATTGATTCCAGTGCAACGGATCTGGCCATCTACAGGCATGCTCGATTTCACTTCCGAACTCAAGGCTGGCTTGCATCGCCCAGGCTGTTAAATCATAGATGTAAGCTTGCCACCCTAGGATTTCTGCTTCTCTACTGGTCCACTTTGCACAATCCGGTGTTGGAGGCGTTCCCAGCCATTTCTCACTTTTAGCAAATACGTCACCTACGTATTCCCCGGATGTTCCTGGTACGTGCATTGGATCCATACTTTGAGGAAACCCATTTGTGGCCCTTTGTCCAAACATCTCAGGTACACCTCTAGCCTGGCCAACCTGTTCACCTATCACCTGCCTGACTTGCATTAACTGCATCGGTTCCAAACCTCCCATCAGCCTCAGCACATCTTGCAACCTTTGATTCTGGGGTGTTACTCCGCCAATGTCCGGTCCCATGCACATGCCTCCAGTTTGACCTTGTCCTACCTGACCTTGTCCTCCTTGACTTGGGGCACCACCGCAATGACCTGACATCCATGGCATTCCATAACATGCACTCCCCTGTCCAGGTTCTTGACTTCTACCTGTGCTAGCTTGGGCACTTTGACCTGCAGTTCCCATGCAACCTTGTCCTGGCATCCCTTGTCCGTGCAGACCTTGTCCTACCTGACCTTGTCCTGTCAGACCTTGTCCTCCTTGACCTTGTCCGAACTGACCTTGTCCTAACAGACCTTGTCCATGCACACCCTGACCTGGATACCCTTGACATGCAGTACAACCACTACATCCGTGACCTTGACATCCAAGAAAAGTCTGGTTCAACCCATAATTTCTGGGGTCCATTAAACCTCCCCTCATGGGTCCATACATGCCAAACGCATTCTGTGTCGGAGGAAGTATGTGTCCAGCAGTTCCAACTAAGCTCCCTGCTCCAACTAAGCCCGGGGCCGGTGTTGTCATCGCGTTACCTACCGCTGCATTCGCTTGCATCGCGGCACCTGTTGGCGAATTACCTGCAACACCTGTGTTTCTTTCTACGCCCTGCTCACCTCCTCCTTCCATTCTGTTCATCGTTGGCGACCCTACTGGTCCTACATGCAGTGAGTTCATTCCTAGCGCACTTCCTTGGCCATTAGGTCCTTGTCCCTGGTTACTTCCTGGCATCATCGCGTCTACTTACACTACGCGTGGAGCACAACCGCTCCGCTACCATGCGAAAATCCAACAGGACCTAATTACAACCACTAGTCGCGCTCCTAACGTCGCAAGGGGTCGGCTTAACTCCGCGTCGAGCGTTTAACAAATTAAACACGAATTCCCCAAAACACGACGGCTGTCACTGCAAACTCTCAAATCCTTTTTCCACACAGGAAAACACGAAGGCAAGGAAAGTAAATTGTCTGTCGTGCACATGCAGCATGTTATAGTTGGACTTCTTCTGTTTCAGCTGCTTTGCCTTTGCAACATGCAACGGCGGCGGTAGACAAACATCATCAACATGTTGGTGAATTCATTGGTGATGAATTCACCATCTTTCCAAAAATAAATAAGCTTCACTTCCATCTTCTCTTCAAACGCACTGTTCGCACAAATTCCAAAAACATCCAAACTGTTGACAAAAATAGTTGGCAGCTTCCGAAACTAAAACGCATCATGCAGAAAACAAATCCAGTCAAGGTTGTGGTTGAAAACGCATGCACATGTGTTTGAAAAACAACGTTGAGCTTGTTCAAAAAGTCGTCGATACCAAAATCATCTCCAAATTCATTTGCAGTCCAGTAAAACTCATTGCAAATGAATTTCCATTCCAAAACATTCTTCTTCTCCACCAAGTTGACGAAAAACATTCACATGCACATAAAACGCATCTTCACGGTATTGTAACCAATTCCAGTTGTTCTCAAACCATTCTGCATCAATTTCAGAGTTCTGCCCAAATAAACCATTGACAACATCATATTGTAGCCACAATGCAAGTTACATCCAGAAACGTAGCACATGCAGTCCATATGCACGGGAGTGTATATTTCCATAGTTTGTCCATCCATCCCAGATCCACTACCTTGCTGACTAGGCGTTCTTGGCACTGGCGGCAATCCGTCACTACGGTTACAACCACCATTTCCGGTACCACTTCCTTCACCTCTTTCAGCCATACCAGGACTAGGACAACCTTGCACACCTTGACTCGCACTACCTGGATCCATTCCTACTTACGCACAGCAAGCAGGCAGCTCCGCTACCATGTAGAAGGTACACAACCTTCGAAACCCTTGGGTCAGCGTCCAGGACGTCGTCCTTAACTCACTAGAACCGTCCACGCTACCAAGTCAACCACTCCCAGAGCTCATCATCAAGATGAAAACCAAATTCACTTCTTCCAATGCAGAAAAGACCAATGGATTCATCTCACCACAGATGTCGAAAATTTTCACATTGGTAGAGGCTTCAGGTTGGGCTTGCCACTGTGATGGGCGCTGTCCTTCTGCTGCAAGAGCGCTGTTGATTTCCAACCACATTGATGAGAAAGAGTTCACTACTGCAATTTTTTCAGCTTTGTTCCATGGACGGGGCAAGCAACGAAAGATAGCTTTGTTGGGTTCCTCTGCAAATGAGGGAAATCGGGAAATCTTTCATCTGGGCCCCAATGAAGGAGATCTACCCACAGGGCAGTGTGTGCTTGGCACCATCGGCTTCCGCCTTTCCACTGCTCCATGTGGAGGCGTCAAATAAAAGTATCCAGCCGCGCTTCAACCTTTAAGATGGCCGTACGGGGTTCTCAAGCTGCGCCTGTCACGCAAAAAATTGAATCTCTAAAATAATCGTGCCAACAAAGAGCCCAACTAAACCCACCGCGCTGTGGCGAGAACACAATTTTGGTGTTGCGGGCCAGACGGTTTAGTAGGGTTGCCCGAGCCCGTTGCCTCTCGGCGGGTCCACAGTACTTGAGACTTACTCGTCTACCACGTCACGATCGCGGCCCCGTACCCGGGGATCCGCGGCTATCCGTCTATGGACGGTCCTGAGACGGGCATTATACCACTACGCGACGAGATCGCCTACGGTTTAGTACCCTACTAAAGGCTCCGCGCTGTGGCGTGGGATCCATTTTGGCCGGTCAGCTCACATTCCAAGAAAGATTTTTTTTAGTAGGGTTTTTTATCGAATTGAACCAACTATACGCTATACGCTGGCCATGTTTTTCCGCAAATTTCACGGTTCTCAGGGTATAGAGGCCAAGTTCATCAACTATACGCTCCGCGCTGTGGGAAAACGCACATCCTGGCTTGGCGGCTGTTGGGCTGCTTTTAGCAACCGCTGGAGTAGGGCGGCACTTAGTACCATGGGGGAAGGTTTTGGCAGCAAAGAACCACTGAGCGGACTCTAAGTGCGCCCTGAGTGCCTTTTTTTCCGTCCAACGCCGTATGGCTTTCGCCAGGTCGTTCAACATGTGTCCAATCATGTTGCATGTGAGATTAATTAATTAATTCACGCAGGGGCCAAGCTGTAGGGCCGCAACATGCAACTGGTAGAGGACCGATACATAGTCCTATTCCCTGGTCACGTTCAAAAGAACAAAACCGAAACACAAAGAACCAAAAGCAAAAACAACACAAAAAACAAGCACAAGCAAAAACAAACCACACAAAACACAAACAAGCAAACAAACCAAAAAACACACAACCACACGGAAGTGACGTGTCAGGTTCCAGTTATGGGTGAAAAAGATCTATTGAGGCAAGAGGTGATAGCTTAGTATCATCTCAGCGCATGCAGATGACAACTTATGTGTCATGTTACGCAGGCCCATAATACAAGACAACAACGAAAAAGCCACAAAAACACCATGGGCCACTTGAAGGGTGCAAAAAGCAACAAAGCTCAATGCGGAAACCAGGGATCCCCCCAGCCAGGATCCCCGAGATCACAAAGAGCAGCCTTCACGGCATGACATTCACCCTGACACTTTGAAGCAAACACCGACAACGCCGGGTCACAACAAAGTGGTGAGAAAAAACTACCGCAGTGAAACATGAGAGTGAAACATGATCTAAGGTGAAAAAGACGTCGAGGCTACGGCACTCAGGGCACACTCAGAGTCCGCTCAGATCTGCTTTTCCAATCATCATACTGCATCAAAATTGGTTCCGGTAGGCACCATTGTGCTAGTGCTCTTGCAACTCGTCTTCATGGTATGGGAGATTGTACTCGTCATCGGTGCGTGGTGATATCTGTGCATTGAGTTCTTCGGACGAGGTGCTGGCTCCCTTGGCTGTATGGTGAAGCTGTAGTAAGGCTTTCTGTGCCTGGGTTACTTCGTAACAGGCAGATATGGTACAGCTATCCAAGATACAGCCAATTTGACGGAGTTGGCGTATAGCCGCCTCAAGGTCATTCACCCTCTGGGATGGGATGTTTTGGATTCCTTGAAGCTTCTGTCGGGCCTTCTCTAGAAGTTTGGTGGCATCATCGACTTCACTGGTAGTGACCTGGCAGAGGGTCATTTGAGTGATGGACTGTGCAAGACGATGGACAGCGGCGTCTTTGATAGGAGTCGGTCGCTCCATTCCAACGGACAAAGTTGTCTACAGGTTTGTAGGTGGACTAAGGCTTCAGGGTATTCAACTGGTGTTCACAGTATTGCCACCTTGGTCGAGAACGGGCATGTGGTGGTGTGGTGAAGATCATTGGCCGGTCGAAAGATTGGTTGATCGAAGGTCAAACGGCGACGGGCACCATGGCTAGATGTACTTTGACATCGCCCTACACTACCATGCAATAATTAAGGTAGTCCAACCCGAACAAAAAAAACACCTTAAAAAACCCAGAAAAGGATTATTATAACCGCCCCCCACCGCCTCCCGTCCCATACTGGCGTCGGCATGCTAACGGCAAAGGTAGTCGCAGCGGGCAGTAATCAACCATGAGTACCCCATGGTGACAACGCCGCGCAACCTAGGTCAACTTACAGGCTGAATGCATGGATGGGACACTGGGGTATTCTGCGTCACCCATGTGGCTTACTGGAACTGCTCGTGTGAGGTGGTGCGAGGGTCGCCACTGCTACTAGCACCACTGGCGGCAGCAGTGGCGGGGGGGGGATCACTGCTCTCCGCTGGTTTCATCATTTGGGCGATGAGCGGGTGGGTTCGCTTGTCACTCAGGATCCGCGTCATTTCGCGAGTGAATGCCGCAGGGTCATCAACCAGCTCCTTCGCTTCCGCCAGTGGCCTGTCAAGGACAATGGCAATGAGCATTTCGCCACCATCTTTGTGGATTATAGTTGGTCGGCCGGCTTGTATCTCGGCGAGGATTGCCACCGCCTTGTTTTCACACAAAGTGCGTTCCCATTCCTCCAGAGCTCTTTGCGATAGGGTGTCAGTCTGTGGTGGGGCTTTCAGGGCAGCTGGTGTCCCTAACGCTCGTAGGAAGGGGCTGTCGGGAGGAATGGGGGATGGGAAGCGCTGAATGGCCGCTACGGCACGTTGGACGTCATTTGCTTGCACATCATATGACGTGGTCGTTTTCTTGCTTATGGCAGGCTCGGAGTCAGCCCATAGTTGCTCCAGTGTATATCCTGGTTTCGGTTCCATATACTTTCGGTTCCACACTGCATGATGGGACCATTGAGGCGCGTCATAGTTGATTTCCACTGAATCCCTTTTCATGTCATATTCTTTGAGCATATCATCTAATTCTTGCAAGCTGGCAGCTCTGTGAATACAACATTGTCTGACAGCGCCATCGATGTGGAGTGGCCATCCCACAGGCATGTGAGAGTCTTCCAGGAGTCCGTCACCATTTTGCTCTATGATTGTACCCAACATGGGGACATCAATAGTTGCTTTGAGGCTGACTTGAGCACGTTTGCACTTCCATGTGTCAGGTGCCAATAGGCCTCTGCCAGCCAAAAGCTCAAGCGACGAGAACTGGGGTTGGTCATTCGCTGGTAACACCTCTTCTCTGATGACTAACTTCAGCCCATGTAAAGGCTGGGGTTGCTCCTTTTGAGGGTCTTGAGGTGATTGAGATGTGGTGTCCTTGGGTGTTGTGTCTTCAAACCAGGTGGGACGGACTGACTGGACTCCTATGGGACTTGCAGAACTAGCGGTTTTAATGCTTTCTCTGCGCAGGCTATGGTAGACGGGCGGGATCATCCATGCCGGCACAAAGACTGTGATAAACTGCACGTTCCAAATGACCTGCAAATTTTGCGGCTTGACTTCAGGCGTGATACATCTTACCTGACCATCGATCACTCTGGTGTATGATTCAGCGCGGTCGAAGGATGCTGTGACTTTCAGGCCTAGGTACAGTTCCCTAAACCAGTATTCCTTGAGCATCATAAAGGAAAGGTGAGGTGCCCTCACTTCCAATACGTGCGAGGCTGGCATTAGAAGAGTGACCATCCATTCAGCTAAGAATTCAATCATTTTGGCTTCGAGTTTGGGGAGGATGGCTTGAACTGCTCGTAGTGCACCCACGATGTCCGGGACATGCCTACGTGAGGGCAATCCAACTGTTCGCTTGGCATACTCGTCAGCAAAGTAAAGTCTGCACAACTTTGAGACCCACTGGCTCGGTTTCTCCATGTCTATGGTGATCTTAGCCAGGGGCCATGGGTCTGGGAGCGTGGATAAACAGTGCAATAATTCGGAGGTTAGGTCTGCTGAGATGACTGGGAGAGCTTCTCCTTGCGGGCGATAGTCAACTGCAGGGCCTACCGTGCCTTTGCTTTTTTGCGTGTGGGTGCGGGCGGCACTATGCACTGCTTGGATGGTGGTCTCATATTGACTGACCATGGCTCTTAAGTACTTGCATGCGCGGACAGCTGCTCTTCTTGTGTTTGGCCCGTCTTCGGGCTGGTTCTTGGCAGCTACTGCAAGGATGTCTCTCGCCTCTTCTTCTGGCGACCGTTTGGGTTCCGTATCAGGTGCAGGTGCATTGAGAGCGGTACCTTGGACTGGCGCTTCTTTTGCGCGCGGCAAGTGGTCTGGGATTGGTAACTTCGGGTGTAATCGCCATCCATCAAAGAAGTATATGCCAGGCAGGGACAGGATCTCCTGTTCTGGGCCCGACTGTGCTACTATGTGCCCGGTGCGTGCTTTGTACAGTCCTGAGGGTAGGCACACGTAGGTGGGAGAGGGTGTGCGATCAGCAGCGTAGGCATATAGGACAACTTCAGAGAAAGGGAGATCTTGCTCGGGGAGCCACTTGTGTTGAGTTCGTAAACCTGCTTCAACTTCTTGGAGGCGCTCTCTGTTTAGCCATCGTAGGTCTGACCCTCGCACCAATATCAGACGATATCTCGCTCGCTTCACTTCGTCAGCTTGCTGGTCGTAGTATTGATTGGCGATTGCAAGGGGAGGGAACTCCCAGGTTGGTGCCGAATTCAGTGACCATCGGCTTAACTGTGCGAGATTCTCTTGAACCGGGTCAGGGTCAAAGTCTGGCCACCTCCACGTCGTTACTCCTCTCCGGAGGCCCCGGATGCCGTATGCAATTGTGGCAATCACCTGCGCCATGCCCATGAGCCCCATCATGTCCAGCGGAGAGACTAGCACTGTTAAGGATTTGGACCGGGTGAGCCCCACAGTGATTCTGCCAAGGCAGTCTTCAGTATCTTCTGTAGGAGAGCCATTGGAGTAGTATTTAGTGTTGAGAAATCCAATACTGGGCTGAGCTACGATTGATACCTGTGCTGTTCCTCCTGCTGAATTGGCTATTGTTTCGACACGCAGGGTGCGAACATAATCCCTTTTGAGCACGGAGCGATTCAAGTTGTTCTTGTGATCAGTTGCGGTGGTCATAGTAAAAAGCCCGTCTGCAAATCCAGCATTGTGAGGGAAGGGGGTGAGCACCTCTGACACAAGAGTCTCTAAATCTGTCGCTACCAACCCGTTAATCCTAGCATTCGTATCCCAAAGCACTAATTGGAACCCTGGTGGCTTGTCGGGAAGTCCTCCCGAGGCAAAACTTCCCAGTTCCCATAGGCCATTGATCTGCCTGCAAAGATCGGGATATCTAACTGCAACCACTGCATGGTATGTCACAGGACTAACTCTGGAGCTGGAGGGAAGCATTAACCCCCAAGCATGGATGTCACTCACTCCGGCGGTTTGGGAATTTAAGACTGCTTGTATGTCACCAGCCATGGGTAGGAGGGTAGCGGCATGTTGCAAAATCCAGGCAAGGCGCACGAGAGACCGTGGAAAATTTAGAGCGGTACCCTCCAGCAGTTCTGAGTCCACAAATCGGGAGTGTCGTTGCATATTGGGCTGGGCGGCTTCAAATTGGGCTTTGAGGCCTGGAAGCACAGTGCTGGCTGCTCTGAGGTCTTCCTCATCCTGCGGCGAGAGGTGACTTGTCCATAGCTGACCTAACGTGGACTGTCCTCGTTTGAGGATTTGACTAAGAGCCGCTAAACCTTCATTTGCCGAACCGTCCAGCAGTCGGATCATTGCATCGGCAAGGTTGGCTGGCATGTAATAATTGCGGTCGCTTCGCAGTCCATGCTTTTTGGCTAGCAGTAGTTGTCGTGACCTTTTTGCGTTGCGAGCTGCCCGATCGATGCCGCCAGGTGTCTGCTCAGAGTCTCCTGTCCACAAGACCAGGGGTTGCTGTTTCAGCAGGCTGATAACTGCAATCTCGCGGTCAGTACCATACTGCTGGCCTTCATCAATGACCAGGAGGGAGAGCTCTTGCATAAAACCACCCATTGTGGACCATTGCATGGTAAGATCCTGGGCTACCGTTCCCCCGGTGGCTAAAATTAACTGACACTTGTTCAGCATTTGCCTTCTTTCTCTCGGGTGGATATCAAATTTCGTGTGGGAGTAACTGCTTTTGTTGCGCTCTTGGTCTCCCACCAGCCTACCTATGCGCCCAAACACCCCCGACGGGGGGTCGAGCCATAGGAGGAGGTCAGCAAAGGATCTAGTGCCGGAGTTCTCTTTACAAATGAACAGTATTTTGAGGCTGTCGGTATTGTCGATTTCAATCAAGGCCAGGATGAGGATTGCCATCGATTTCGACTTGCCTGCTCCGAAAAGCCCTTGGATACACAGATCTAGCCGATTGGTGAGCAACGCCATTGTCACTGCGCAGAGTGTGCCTAAAACATGTCCGTCAATCTCAGCGGCAAAGGATAGTGCCGTGGAGCGGGTCCAGGGGTGAAGCTCGCCCTCTACGTGACATGGAATTAGCACTAGACGTAGCAACTGGCCGCACAAATGCAAGAAATGTGATCTTTTGTTGCCCTCCATTCCTTCCACTGCCGTTTGTACATTATAGATACCTAATCCCAGGTGGTATCTGCACGGGGAGGTTTGCGCGACAGCGGTAAGCTCTCGGGTAGGCTTAGTACATCCGAACATCCACATTGTATGTAGGAAGAAGGTCTTTGGGACCGGGCTTTTCTGTCCCTGGACGGTCGCATCAATGGGGTCCAGGTGCTGGCCGGAGGCACTATACCAGTCTTGGAGGGCTTCGAGTTGTTCCTTTGCAAAAAATTCAATGGCTGGTCCTGAAAGGAAAGCAACTTCGATGAATTTGGGGTTGCACTGTCTATATATGCGTGAGGCAGCTAGCTCATCCTTTTTTTTGGATGCGCGCGGCGTGATGGCTAGGACCAAGCCAAACAGGATTTGAAGGTCATCTCCGTCATCAGCTGGTGCTTCTGCTGTACCTACCATGGCAATAAGTCTACCCGTGCCAATGGGGCTGACTTTGTGATGGTGCGCATCGCTGGCTAGTAGGCTGAACACTTCAGTTTTACCCAGGCTTGGATGTCGGAACGCGAATGCATCTTGTCCGCCTTTGACTTTCCAGTGTCCAAACTCGCTACCTTTGAAGAGAAATTCAAGGGCGATGGGTTGCGATGGTTGCCGGACAGGTCCTGCACTTTGCATCGTTAACCCTGTTTCATTATAGCCTTCATTGGGGCTGAGCATGGGCAAATAATAATCTAACATGTAGACAGCCATGGGCAATTGCAAGGTGCCAAGGAAATGTTGTACCATGGTGGTATAGTTGAGCAACTTGGTCCTTGAGGAGATGGTGACTGTTGCCAACGTGGCTAAGTATTGGGTTGCCTCTTGCTCAGTTTTGACCTCCGAGTTATGGGCAGCAATGTGGGTGACAAGTGCCTGTGTCGTGGTTTCAGGTAGCTCGCACATCTCAGCTAATTCGCGCAGGAGTTTTCTGGCTGTTCTTGGGAGTTCAAAACTGCACCATGAGATGAGACGGAGGGGAGCCTGTGAGTACACTTCGAAGGGGAGCACTCCAGGGGTACCTTCTAACTGCTCCATATCTGGTCGTCCTTCAGGGAGGGCGACTCGTGTCCAATGCGAGTAATTGTGTTGTGCAGTGCCAAGGTACGCTCTCCATCCTGTGATATGCGTAATTGCAAATCCCCGTTGCCTAAGCAATTTAATGTCATGGTTCGACGGGTTCCATACGCAAAGTCTGTCATCTGCATGGTGAATGAGGTGGACCTCTCTCATCTGAGATAAGTTGTATGTCGTCAGCAGCGATGGTGGCAGGGCAATGGCTGCTAGCACGGTTTTGCCTTCAATGTCTGGGAATTCCGAGAGGATAGTCTCCCATACCATTCCTGCATACGAGCCAGCGCTGTGCCCTCGGATGTAGATAGAGCCTACCATGTATCCTGTTAATCTCAGAAGGTCTACTGGGCGGATTTCAGGGGGCAGACATACTCCGACTAGCGGGTGTGCAACTAGTAACTTAGTGAAAAGCCGCAGGCCATGTATGTACCCGGGCCACGGCGGTTTCCTGTGTGCCGGGATGATAGGGCAGAAGCGCAACAGTTTCATGGCCCGACTGATGATTTGCGCCTGCAATTGGTTCGCACTGGGCATTCCTAAGACGCGGCACCAGAAGTGTGCACCTATGGGAAACATGGCAATGTGCAGTAGCAGGTATTCTTGTGTGTGGGCAGTGCCTGCTACTGTGCCAGCTCTTGCATTCCAATCGTCCTGTTTGCTAAGGGATGGCCCATACACATGCGCTTCCTTTTTGCAAGCTAGCAGTACGTCCCAATCTTCATCAAGTTCACCTCCACCCAACCCAGTGCACTGAACTTCCAGGGACCCTGGGTCAGCGTCATTGAGTTGCCAGGAGGTGTTATCCATGACAGTGATTTTCCAATCAGTGTATTTGGGGTCTGTATGGCTAGCAAGAACCTCATTGATGGCTAGTTCTGCGTTGCTAGGGTCAATTTCCAGTCGTCGTTGCAGCGCTTCCAGCAGAGGGAGGATTGGGGCAGTGGGAAGCTGGAGGCTCGCATGCTGACCGCAGAAGACGATGGCAGGCTCGCAAGCCTTGGGCCAAGGTGTATGGTTATTGCTGCTGTTGGGGGCGTCCACTGGTGTCCAAAGGCTCTGGAGAAGCAACACCTGCGTCTTAGTAAGGCTTCTGTTTTGCGGGACATGCGGCTTGGCGACTATTTTACTCCCTCGAACAAAATCGCAGCCTGTGGGGTGTGTCCATAACGGTGGTGCCTCGTCGACTCCTATGAGCGACACAGCAAGCGGTTGCAGCCCTTTGCTTAGCCACTGTTTGAGTTGGTGTCCTAGGCCTACTTTACTCCCATGGAAGGCGTGCACTATTGGCGGCAGGCTATACCCTATGGTTAACTCCTTGCTTTGGAACAACTTGTCTCCTGGAAGACAGAGTATGGGGAAGTCGGCTGGGAAAACTGACATAGGGGAGAGTGCACCTTGCTCGAAAATGGGGCGCGCCCAGGTAAGGAATGGCGGGGTCCGCTCGACAAAGTCCGGTCTAAGGTATCGGCCATCTCCATGACGTGGCCATTCTCCTTGCTCCGGGATGGGGAATGCAATGGCTCCCGCCCATTCGCCCAACATCGCCCATGCATGTGTCCAGTCAAGCGGGGTTCTAGCCTTACATCCTAGTAGGGGGGTGAGAAGCAGCCCGCCCCTCATTGCTTCCGCAGGGTCTTCTGGCACAGCGGTTGTAGCAAGGAAACTGGCTCGGCTATCTTTAAGTGCGGTGACCCAGTCATCTGCTGATCGGCGGTTGGCAGGGTGAGCTATTCGTCTTGCCTTTGGGGCGGGTGCATCACTCGGACAGGAGCTTTGGGCAGTAGCCAGGGGCATGAATGCATCCGGGGTTTCTTGGTCCATTTCAACATCAGCTGCATTGGTCGGGATATGCCCTGTCACAATGATTAAGCCGGCATTGAGTTCAGCTTTGGCTTCTGTGGCGAGGAGTACTGCCGGAGGGCACTGGCTAGAGCTGGCCATTGTGTTGTGTTGCATTGCTTCGGCTCTGCTTGCCTTATCCGTCATAAGATTGATTAGTTCGGCTATCTCAAACAATGAGGTCGGCACACAGTCAGAGTCGATTAGTGCAAAATTTACCATGGGGAACATTAAGCACAGTGCCTCCAGAGCTGCAGCACCAGCCCAGGTATAATGGACCTGATGCAAACCTGTGTCAGCATGAATGGGAAATAAATGGCAGTCGTTTTCTCCCGGTAAGGGCCAGTTACTGTACATCGGCCCTTGATCCAGGGTGCAAAATGCGGCCAGTAGGCTGGAGGATCAGTGCCTGACAGTTTGCGGTTGTCCACATAAACATAAACAGTGGCATACTGTGGTAACCATGAGAGATTATCTATGATCCACTGGAAGAGCGTTTTATGATGGACCTGGCTGGCTGCGGGGCGTTGGACGCCGTTCCCTTCGTCCACCATGAGTGCGGGGTATGTCAGGGGTGACCGGGGCATTCGACAAGAGCCAACATCGTCCCATTTCCACCTCTGTTTGATATCGTCCATGCCGAGCGGGGTCTCAATCTCTTTTTGCGAGAGGAAAAGTTCATCAAGCTGGTGGCTTAATTGAGTGACCTCCTGGACATTGAGGAAATCTATAGGTGCGGCAATTTCCCACCGTTCCCTTGGGGGAGGCTCGGCCCCTTGTTGGAAATACGGAGCGTCATCTTCTGCTTCGAGGGCGTCAAAGTATTCTGTATCACTGTCCATTGACACATCCTCGACTGTGTTATCTGGGGCGGTTGGTTCTGCTGGTTCGATGTCTGTATCTGAGTCATCAGGGTCAGGCGACGTCAATGCAATGAACCTGTTTGGTGTCATAAGCTGTTGCAGCATGTTGACGCCGGCTTGACCCTGAACAGCCGGTACCCGGGTGTCAGGTGCCAAGTGACCAGGCGAAAATAGTGAATGCTATATGAGCAGTGAGTGCAAAATGTGTCAACAGGATTGGCTGGGCTAGGGAAACCCCGAACACCCGGCACCCGGGGTCAAGGTTCCCCGCTGCGGGGCCAATTCGTTGGAGGTGAAACAGGTAGGAAACAAAACAATCAGGGTTTGTCTTACACCTTGGTATGCGAATTGATGTCGGATGGCTGACCTAGCTATGAAAACTAGTGGAGCCACAAAAGCTGCAGTGCGAACAATTGAGCCACTGACAGTTGATGCAACCTTCTTTGCCCAAAGTAAATGTTAGTTCGACAGAAGTTGAGATGACTAACGGTGACAGGACCTGGGACACACGCCTAACCAAGACAGCTGAGCATACAAAAATCCCCTTAAATCCTCTTACTCCAATTTATGGGGGTCATACTTGAGTGGGTACTCTCCCTTACAGTAGGTTTGGGGGGAATTATCCTGGCACGCAGCTGCTTTTCTCTTGGCGCATCTGTGGAGTAGGCGGCATTAGAAATGGCACTGATCAGGTGCTTTCACACAGTCAGGTGCACGCAGTACTAGCTGTCTGTATGGTCAGTCAATGATTTCCATTTCCATATCTGCAACAGGAGAGGGTTGCAGAGTGTCTGATGATTGGTCATCTTGCATTCTTTTAAGGCGCTTTCTAATGCGCGTGAGATGCTCGCGGGCATTGACAAGCCGCGTTTCATGGAAAGCTACTCTTTCACAGGCTGTCTTCTCCATGTTCTGTAACGTCGGGATGTCCACTGCGGCGAGGTCGACGTCCTGCCTGGATTCGCTGGCGGGCTCAGGGCTGCTAGCACCCGCAGTGTCAGTTGCTTGAGTCTCTGGCGATTCTTTGGGTGAATTTGCAGGCGACGATTCTTCTGTTGATGTGTCGTCGTGGGCTGCGGGCTGTTCCGGAGGTTGCTGGTGCTCATCATCTTTGCTGTGAGCTGCAGAGTGAGAGTCAGAGGATAACACGCCGGTACCCGGGGTATCCGTTTGCGCTTTGTTCGCAGGCAGGGCCGATGGTGGGCCTGGTCTTCTGTGAGATAAAGATTGTGCACTGATTTTGTCAGGTGGCTTGCTTTGCTGCTGGGCTGGAGCTTCTGCCACCACGCCTGTACTGGGATTGGACGATGCGGCAGTTGCCGCGTTGTCTGTGCTTTGTTGACTTGCGGCCAGCAAATTGGCTGGTTTTTGGGTCTGTCTAGCCTCCGCTGGTCGACTATCTGCCAACGTTTGTTGGTTCGCCTGATGAATGATAGACTGCAATTCCATATATTGCCGCTCTCGGTCAGCCACTTGCTGTGGCGTGCTCTGAGTACCCTTGGGGTCCTGTGGAGTGTCTGCTTGCAGTTTTTGTACTGGCTGCTTTGCTGCGGATCGCTCCGTCCACCTGGTTGGTAGCGGCGGAGGCGGAGGCAGTGCCCGTTTCACATGCTGCGAAGATTTAAGTCGGTCAATGCGTGGCTGAATTTCATCTCGTAGCTCAGGTGGGTACGGCTCTCCGGTCTCAGCTAACCACTGTACAGTTTCTTCATGCGTCCACAGGGTGGTTCTCCACAATGGGATGGTATTGTCATCAGTGACCCAGAACAATGGCTTAGGCGGTAGCAACTCATGGGCTTCCACGATCAAAGGCAGCAGGAAAGCTAATCTCTTTTGCTCATGGAAAATCATTGCTCCGTTCGGGTGAACTTTCAGGTGGGTATGGTTCCACACAAAAGGTTGCACAACTCGCATGGTGTGAGCGTCACGATTAAAGATGGATAGTCGGACTTGGGTATACGGTGGCGCAGCACCGTAGACTTTCCCATCCCAGGGTGGTTCAAGAAAGCCCCACCTCTCTTTCCGGCCGTAATTAACGGTCTCCCAAAAGGCAGGGTCAAACTCTTTCTCAAGAACGTCTGCAAGAGTAGAAAAGAGAATCCATGGCACCTCGTCAATATGCAAGTGGTATTCTACCAGCGTAAAGTTATATGTTGTTTGGCAATCTCCTACCCATATTGTGCCCCTCACTGCAAGAAAGCGAACTTTGCTGGCTGCTGGCATGTCCCAATTCATTCCAGCCGATATGTCCAGTAGGTGTTGATCAGAAACACTGATTTGGCCAGACGGAAAAGGGTTTGGCTTCGGCATACCAGCAGCAGGTACCCTGCAGTGGCAGCACTCTCCGGAGTGGAGGCAGTTGCACGGCGTATGTTTAGACCAAACGACAGGAACCACTCGCTATTGCGGGCAGCGGCCAAACAACGAGAACCCCGTGTTGGCTTGAATGTATGAACGGGCGAGCAAATTAGAAGTTGGGGTCAATGAGGATCCAGGCAACACTGGCTTATGCAGGTGCGATGTCCTCACAGTTCGAGCCAACGGCTGCTGACGGAGACAGTGAATCATGTTCGGTTCAGGCACAGTTGACAAAATACCAGACACTGCAACGGTGGGAAGTATGTGCAACATGTAACCGGTGACAGGATTGGAGTGAAGGTGCATTGTGGTTCGGTAGTAGAGACATGACACAGGAGGAGGTAGCAAGGGGCAGGGCAAGTGGTGGGGCAGCAGCACATGACAGGAGGAGGTGACTACCTGTGCAAGATATGCTAGAAACGATGGACCCTGAGGAGCACTATCAGCAAGGAGTACACATTAGTGAGAGGATATATGGCCGTCAGGATATTGGGAGGAGGGGTGACAGTCATGAGTGTGTGAACCATGTGAGATGAGTGCCTGGTAGGGTGAAAGCGAAGCTGAACCCTCACCATTACCCAAGGTGCCCTTGGGAACAGTGGAGGAATGAAAGACACATGTGTCATGTTCCTACTGATGTGAGGGGCACAGCGGGGGGTGAAGGCATGAGGGACTGCTGAGATAGATGGTTGAGTGCGGGAAGCAGTTTCAATCCGTTCTATTCTTAAGCGGGGGGGTACACCTACAATGTGTCGACTCACCTGTTGGAGGGGGCCTAGGGCGGTTTCGAGGGAGTACGGATTGCTGACTGCTTGACTGTTTTTTGGCAGCAGGTGGGCACTCAGAGTAGCCGAGTTGAAAAATTCTATCTGTACATTGCTGCTCCGCACTTCATCGCAGTAGTATACGCAGGATGCGTTGTTCCGTCGTGAGCATTGTTCGGTCACAGCGGGCGATAAATGCACTGATCTCCAGGTGGGCGGTTCGTAATACTCCGCTTAGTACTTGCTCGTCAAACCCTATGTCGTCCAGGTCATCCATGGTTTCCTCCAACTGGTACTGCAATCTCATGGCCAAAAGTTTAACACGATGGACAAAAAGGAGCTGCTGGAGTAAGGCACGAACATGGTCAGCAGTTGCGCTGCGCGCTGCCCTGTGCATGAATCAGGTCCGAAATGCTGTACAGCGCTAATGGACGTTCGGCAGCAAACAGGGTGGTGGACAGGAAAAACAGAGGCGGGTAAGCTCTAGCCAAATTTCACGGACGCACTGACAAAGATAGACAGGTAGTATGCACTTACGCACCTCCTACTGTAACATGTCAATAGTATGTTTTGAGGCCCTAGTGGCTATTCGGCTATTCTTAGCGTCCTGCATACTTGGAAGTCTAGATTGGACTGTGGCAGTAAGGAGGCAAATGTTTAAGCCGTTACAACAATGTAATAGTATTTGGTGTAGTGTCATCCCCAGGTAATTACTTAAGGGCAGCCAATGACTAGAGAAACACCCCTGTGGTACAGAGCCAAGGACATTGGCTGGAGCTATGCCACCAGTAATTAGGAAACACCAGTCTTTCCAGCAGCTGTTAGCAGCATGTCTGAGGAGTTCATCAATCTCTGAAAAATTATTGAATAATTCCATGGTCACTCAGTATTTGTCACAAGGCCCGCAATCAAAACCTTCCAAAAGGATATGCCCGAAAAAAGTGAAAAAGCTTGAAATTATGCGGTAAATTACAATTATCGGGCACAGCTGTGGGTCAAAGGGATACCTTTTATATCTTTCCTTTGGACAGATGGTGATTCCGATTCAAATGCGGCAACTGGAGAGCTCACCGTGGCCACAGCTCCTTTTTGTGCCTTGTACCAATCCGAAGAGGCCTAAGTGCATCGATGCGCGGAAGTACTTCCATCAACATTTAACATGGTCCTTGATCTTCGTTGGGAGCTCTTGCGATGTCCTAGAGGGTAGTTTGTCCAAGAGGCTGGTCTGTGCAAGAACTTATTTGCCAGAAAATCTTGCCAGCTACCTGTGACTGATTGTTGACGCCCATAGAGTTTGCGCTGTTCTGTGCTAATAGATTTTGGAGTAACACTTGTGGCTCAAAAACTTGATCCTTAGGCCATGGGCCTTGGCAGAAAAAGGCAAGACCGTGCAAGAGCAGCTTACTTGACGCGCAGGTGTACGAGCTATCGCAAACTAATGCCTGGTGCTCCGGTTGGACTCCGTCCAGGACACCAGCGCCAAGACTTGCTGGCCAAAGAGAGCTTCACGGCTGCATGCCGCCGTCTGGCATATAAGGCAAGGCAAAGGATGTTTCGGCGCGAATTAAGTACAGAACACTAAGATGGCACCGGTTTGGGGCAGTGTACCGCATTTCGGAGTAGTAGTTAAGAATCTCGCCATTACCCAAGGTACCCTTGGGAATAGCAGCTATCCTGCACTGCTAGCACTCTAGGCTATCAAGCTCTGAGTATGAGGTGCAATGGGCGGCGAGAGCACTATCTACTTGAACTTGGCGGCACTGGATGTCCTACCGGCTCAATTACTCCTCACGAGGGAGGAGTCATTGTGGTACTTCTCTGTCCTGCGTCGGTGGCGCATGGCCATGGATCTTCAGCGGTGTCGTGTGGAAGTGATGTCCATCACCCGGGAGTGAACCTCATTTATTGGACAATTCTGCGGAGTTTCGTATATCCGCGTTGATGGTAGTACTATAACTTAGGCTAAGATAGTGCGCCGGCTGGCAAAATGATAGTGGAAAACCAACTCTAAGCATAGGCGTTGCTCAGCTTGGCTCTGCAACCAACGCGGCAATAACTATTAGAACAAGGCCTTATTCCTTTTTTGAAACCGCAATTGTGTTTACACGCGCGTACAATTAAAACTTCGCCAAATAAATTTGGATGAAAATTAAAACATCCGTAAGTTACGAATCAAACAAAACGATGCGAACGGATTTCACTGCTCACACCTTTTTCTAACCAACGCAGTTGGGGATCATTCGGTGTGCCCGTGCTCTTAGGCTTAGGGCTAGGCTGTAACATAGAACCCAAAGGAAAAAGGGTGGGTAAACTGGTAACAGTTTGGGTGGGTCATCTACGCGTACAAATACACGAATGGTCCCACCACAACCCTCCCTTAAACCAAAATGGTTCTCATGCAATATGAAGATCAGATGTGTTTCACACAGAGGTTGAAAGTGGAAAACTGTAAAACATCGACATGTTAAACAGACAGTACAAACATGGACAAGTGGAAAAGAACAACCAGTTCAAAGAAAACTTCCAAAAGTTTTCAGGTTGTTTTGGCAAAGCATTTAAACGCGTGAATTCAAAAAACACCAGTTGCTAATTTTGGATCACTCAAAATTTTTCTTTTAGGAATAAGGTTTGTATCCTCCTTGCAGGAGGAGCCCCAACTTATTCCTTTTTGAAACCGCAACTGTGTTTGCACGCGCGTACAATTAAAACCTCGCCAAATAAATTCCGATAAAGTTAAAACATCCGCAAACGACACATCAAATAAAACGATGCGAACGGATTTCACTGCTCACACCTTTTTCTAACCAACGCAGTTGGGGATCATTCGGTGTGCCCGTGCTCTCCCCTTTTTGAAGATGCACCCGAAACTCCAAAGAGATTCTCAAGGATAACATCCCAGTCTATCTCAATTTGTTTCGACCCCAACTGCTCCACCTCTTTACAGTCCAATCTGCTTGGACCATCAGAGATGTTAGAGTGTGATGGTACCCTTGCGTACCAAGACTTTGTTTTGAAACGACTCTCAAGCTGCATAGCACATCCAACAATTCGTTGGGCAAGCTCAGTGCTGCCATACCCTTTGCATAACGCCGCCCTTGCCGCGTCGTTGTCCAGGTAACGCACCAAGTGTGTGGAATGCACCCTTTTCCCCCAAATGTGGAGGGCTATGTAAATTGGTAACAGCTCCAGTTCGTATATGGGGTTTGCAGAACAGGCCAACGCCTCTCGCATGAAGTCAGTTGGGACCTCTGAAGAAAAGTGCTGAAGGCAATGTCCGGAGGGCCCTACCAACACGCCCCCCACACTGCCGATGCGAGAGGAATCGCCTTCGCAGGCACCATCTGTAAAAATGAGGAAAGTATCCAAGGAAACAGGGCCAATCTCTATGGCCCGAGCTTCAGAAACACGTCGAATAAGGTATGCCACGGCCTGCATTTCTTTGTCATTCAAAGTCACCTGTTTCTTGCTTTTTAAGGATAGCTCGCCAAGTACTTTCAAACTGTACTGTGCCACCCTTCCAAAAGCATACCCTTCAAACCATTGCATGCGGCCTCGTAAACGTTCGGCCTGCTTAGGTTCTATTGTTTTCTTTTCCAAAACTTCTTCCAACGCTGCTTTCAGCTCAGCTCTACGTTCATCAGTGTGGCCTACGTAAAAGCCCTTAGCTGCATTTCCAAGCGTCACATGCAATCCCAACGTACGTACGGAAACATCAAAAGGCACTGCTTTGGTACCATCCTTAGCGTACCACATTCCAAAAAGTTCGAAAAGAGCTTCTGCTGCAATACCTGTCCCATGGCACATGCGTCTCTTGCATATCAAGGTGAAGTCATCATAGAAAACCGTCCAGCAGAGTTTCAAGCCAACCGTCCCCATGAACCACAAAGCCATGCTGACCCTCAAGAAAGCGCTAACTGAACCAGACGCCCCGAAGGGCAAAGCATTGAGTCCCAGAAGACACGGTCGCTTCTGGTCGGCGTCCCAAACAGCCAGTCTCAAAACATCTCTAGTCTCCAAGCTAACCCCAAACTGCTTGTACGCGCTACGCAGGTCGTATGTCCTGCCGACTATTTCATCGTCCAGAGTGGTGCCATGAGCTGTGCAAATCCAGCTGAGGTATGCTGCTAGTTGGTCAATGGCGTGAACTCGAAGTTTCTCCTTTGTTCCATAGGCCTTGTTGTAACCACCCACTGAACAATCGTCAATGACCCTGACTTTCTCTTTCTGCTGTAGGCCAAAACGTTTGGCCATCACTACGTCTCCAGCATCACTGGTCACGTCACGCCAAACCCAGTTGTTGTCAAGCTCTTCCAAGGTTTTGTCCCAAGTTTTTCGAGAAAGTTCGTCATCCGGCGTGCCCACTACCTGACTATATATCATGTTGTTCACGCCTTTGGCCATGTTCTTCACCATGTCAAGTGTATACTCCGGCCTCTTGGTTTCTCTTGGAAAAACATTTGACTCCGTCATCCAACCATGCAGAGTAAAGCCCTGAGTGATTTCATCAAAGAGTTTTGTGTCCGGGTATTGCAGGTCCTCAAGCACTTCTTTCAAAAGTAGAAGTCTTTTTCCCCGAAGCAAATGACGCAAGTGTCCAGGCAAGCTCTCGTGAAGCTGTTTCTCAGCACTAGCCAGCTCTTTTGCCCTATTGCTCCACTTCCACAAAAAGCTTGCACGCTCCTTGGCGAGTTGGTATTCATCTCCAGCAAAATTTTGATCCAAAACGCTTTTCACTGCATCTGGTAAATGAATGGCAATGGACCTGGGGTGTCCTGCGTATACGGCTTTGTTCAAAAAGTCTACAGGTTCTCGTGGTATGCCAAGCGTCAGGATTTCATATGCAGAGTGTTCTGCCGTGCATGAAGTGTGACATTTGATGTCCTTGTTTTCACTTGCATCGACCCGAAAAACACCCTTGTACAACTGTCGATGCACTATTTTTGTTCCCTTGGGAAAATTGTGCAAAAATTGCTGTTCAGAAAAATTCAGGTTTGTGACTGCTGCCCATTTGTCGTAGAAACCATATTCAGAAACCAGTGGTTTGAATTTGCGTCCCTTTGGCAACATGTCTAATAAAAACCTGTGCTGAGACGAAGGCGCCTGTTCAATCTGCTGTGCCAAGTCTTGTATCTCAGTGGCGCCAAGCTCTAGTGCCTTGAGCTTTGCAATTGTTGCCAAACGTTCGCACAACAAAATGGGATAAGCAGCTTCCAGGTGAGTTGGAAAAACCACGCGACCATCTATGACTTCAGCATTCCACTTCTGATGGTAGTGCGAGTCATCGCACTGGGCAGCAAGGCTTGTAAACCAGTCCACATTGGACCACCAGGATGTGGCCTTTTTCCGTGTGCCACCATGGCAACAGTTGTCAAAAATTGTATTGTATCCACCAACTTCCAAAAGAAAAGCTTCTACCATGGGAACTTTCCAGAAAAGAGAATTTTTGGGATTCTCCAGCGACACAGCAATGCCCAACCGTATGCACAAACGCATGAGCTCACATGTGCTCTCATATGTAATGTTTGCGCACTCTGCCTTTATTTTGTCCAAACCAGAAAGGCCGTCCATGCCCATGGGCTTGCTGTCACTACGCAAAGGTTGCGGCACTTTGATGCCCATTTTTGCCAGCTTTGGTAGAGGTCTGCCTCTTGCTCTTGAAGCCGTTCCGCAAGATGGTGCAAAATGCGCCCATAAAATGATGTGGGAGTGTTTGCCGATAAAGTCAGACAAAGCCGCGACTTGGTCGGGCTCGTTTAAGTTGTAGGCCGCAATGTGCACAGATTGTGCTCGTTGTGAATCTTTGTCAATGGCCATTGCACTCATTCCCACATCTCGTACTGCTCTCGACAGGCGTGCTGTGCCTGCGAAGATTTCCAAAACCATGACTTCATCAAGTCGGAAACCATCCAGACGTTTGTCCCCTTGAAGGACATCACCGTGAGAGTCTCTATCCAAACGTTTGTCCCCTTGAGGGAAAACACAGTGAAAATCTCTCCCATTAGGGATATCTTCTGAAGTGAAAACAGGTTCTTGTTGAACCACAGGTTTGTCAGCAGCTTTGCAATCGTCTCGATTGTCATTGTTCACTTGTGGCTGCTCATCATTGTTGCGACTGCTTTCATCGCGTCGGTGAAATTCCCGAGGTGAAAAATTATTGTGACGTTTTCCCTTGCCCTTAAGTCAGGATTTCTTCACTCTGCACGTCACCAAGCTGTGATTGTTGCGCTTGCACTTGATACAAATGTGCATGCCTTTCTTGCATCTGCCATCCTTGGTTTCCTCTTGACACCCTTTGCTCTGGTTGAAAGCCCAACATATAGGAGTACCCTTGTCATCAAACTGGCCAAAACTTTTGAGCTCATCAGGGCAATTGGCACGAGCTTTGGCAGAAGCGCGCGCTTTCTTTCTCGGCTGTATAGGTCTTGGCGTTGATGGCTTGGGGGCTCCTTCATCCACAGGTGAGCTTGATGCTGCTCTGGCTGACGCACTGGGAAGGGGAAGCAAGTGTAAGTTGATGCGAGGATCGTGCATCAACTGTGTCATCAACAAATCCAAAGGCAGCTCTCCCTTGGGTCCAACATTGAAAGGCCCCGTGTGTTCTTGCGACATCAGGGTGAACAATTCTTTGTCTGCTCGTAGGATTTGCTCCATAGTCACCTTAGCATAGCCACTCGGCGACTCCCGCGTCAACTGCATGAGCAACGCTTGTACCCACTTGTCATGGATGTCGTTCGATATGAGTTTGCACTGGTCAAAAGCTAATCCACGTCTCTGTAAAGCCCATTGCATCAGAAGTTCGTTGGACGTATCGGCCCTGATCTTGGGCTCGCCCGCTGCAAGCTTCAGCGTCTGCTGCTCCACAGTCAAAGTGGTGGGTTTTTCTTTGAGGCTTTGTTGCACCTCTGAGTCTCGCTTTGTGCACTTGCTAGGCGGCACCCAAACAATTGAGCCACTGTCATGGATGCCCGAGATCAAATCAATCAAGGCATAGGATGGCTGCATTTCTCCCTTGATTGTAAGGCCCTTCAAACGACCCTGTTGCTCCTGCAATCTTGCCACCTTTTCTACGGGTGGTAGTTTCCTTGACCCTTCCACCCCAGCATCCGTGGTCACGTTTGTTTTCAAGTGCGCTACCACCATTGTAACTGCTTCAAAGTGCAACCTCCTCAGCAAGGACATCATTGTAATAGAAGGTTCGGTTCCTCCGTTCAAATCACTTGCAAATGTTTTGAAACTTTCTTCACTCGCCGGCATCTGAGGTGTGCCGATTGCGAATGCCATACGCATAAACGTTGTCAGCTCAGCTCGAACGCAAATGTTCAAGAGCTCTTGGCTTTTGTCAACGGCATTGCAGTGACTTGCAAAGGCAGCTTCAGAATCTACCAAGGCCATAGCTTTGGTTCTGACTGAAGTCCAACTACAAGTGTCAAAGTTTCTGCACGCCCACGACGTGAAAAAGTACTGCATATAAAAAGGCTATCATGGAGTTTTGCAATGCAACATCTGCCCAGCAGGCCATGTTCATGCAAAAGTTTCCTCATGATGCTTGTGAAATGAAAATGAGTTTTAACTTGCAAAAGTCGTGCCCGCACACTTGGCCCACTGAGAGCTCACGTGCCAACATCCTTGAACCTCTCTCTCGTCGATGTGCAAAGCTTAATCATTGCCAACCGACAAGTCTGAGTTTCAGGCTGTATTCAAAAACTCGATCACTGAAAATTCTAATGAAAATTGAGTGAGATTCAAGACATCACCTTGACCTGATACCTATCGAAATTCTACTTGAAAGCATCGGGCAAAATGAATGGACATCGCAAATGGTACCTGAACCTGTTGCCAAGTATGCACACTCCATGCAAAACACCATATGATGAGACACGAAAGTCGCCTCACCGTTTTGCCACTCAGTCTCAGTCTAGCTTTGCACGAAAGCACTGACGGCACTTAGGAGTGTCAAAAGCATGACGCCCTTCAGCAATCTTGTAATTGCTGTTTGTTGTGCGTCCACACAAAAGACTCGTCTGTTTTCAGACCTCATCAAATGCAATGTTTTCAACTTTGCATGTTGGTGCAAATAGGTCCCATCTGGCGCCTGGATGTCCTTGAAAGACACAGTGGGCCTTACCGTCGTATCGACGTCACTCTCCGTTTCGCTGCCTGTCGTTGCATGGTCGCTGACCGAGACTTCTTCAAAGTCAACAGCCGCTTCATTGCCATCTGTTTTTTCAGCGGTCTCAGCAACAGGTTGCAATGGTGAA
>CAMXCT020003243.1:0-41171 GCA_947184155.2 Cladocopium goreaui
TATATATATTATATTATATTATATATATTATATTATATATATTATATATAATATTATATATATAATATTATATATAATATATATATATATAAAATATAATATATATATATATATTATATAATATTATATATATACTATTATATATAATATATATATATATTATAATTATATATATAATATCATTCATCATTCATCATTCATCATTCACGCATGAAAGGGAGTCCGTAGTCCCTTGCTGCAGCTTGCAAGGCTCTCTGTGCTGAAAAATCGACCAGTGGACAAAAGCCTAAAAGCCTTGACAGTCAGGAAGCCATATATATATATATGTTACTGCATGTATATTCTTGAACGGCATCCAAGATTAGCCACATACAATTCTGGATGGCACACTGCTTCCGAAGGACAGCTGCTGAAACCTCAGCACCTGCAGCGTCCGCGAGGAAGGCCGATGAAGGGCCTTCTGCGAGCCGAATGGCTGCGACTGGTCGGACAGCGGCAGATGCTGAGAAGGTTCCGGAAGGAGGGAAAGCTGCTCGGTTGCAAGGAGAGTTGAGATGTGAAAAGATGGGACTTGAGAGGGAGTCCAATGGGCTGAGGAGACAATTTCAAGGCAATTGTTTACACAGCATGTGGGCCTGGGTCCTGGGTCAAGATTAATTATTGACCCCCCGGCATAGATGAATGAGACTTACGATGGATTTCGTGGGTCCATTGGTACCATAATTTTGACCAATCGCCACAAAGGCTGACCCCTTGGAAAGACGAGAACTGGGAAGACTCAATACTTCTCACATTTGATGTTGATAGAAAATGATAGAAACCAAATTGAAGTGGTTGGTTCAAGTACCAGGCAAAACCTCATAAGCCCATCCCAGTATGAAATTCACCTTGGGAATCCTGCTTTCAGCCCCCCTTTGTGCTGCAGATTTCTGAAGGCCTCCCACGGAGCAGATGGCGCAGGTCGTAGTGCAGACGGTGCAGCTGGGAGCCGAGCCGCTGTGGTATGGGAGTTCAGTGTGAAGGATGGCTTCAAGGCTTTCGACAAAGAATGTGGCTGTGGCTGAAACTCCTTTGGTGATGGGTAATCTAGGAATCATTCCCTGCACACCAACCAGAAAAGGGGCTCATTTTACATAATCCCATGCATGGGGTGGTTTATTTGTTGGGTTTGGCTCATGAAAACTTCAATCCGTCAACCACCAGAAATCCAAGGTGAAGAATGATGGAGGGTTCCCTGGGAATCCGTGTGAAAGAAACCTGAAAGTTTTTTTTAGCAACTGGTGGCAGGGCAAGTAAACATGGAGGATGATTCTGCTAAAAGTAAATGGGTAAATGAAATTGATTGGAATTTGCCGGGCTCAAGGGAACAGACGTTTTTTGAAAGCAAAGTAGACTTGAGGTCAATGCAGACACTGACTTGAAATCCCGATCATTTTTTATAGATTTGTGTTCAGCAAAAAACCATTCAAAAAGGGCGGATCTGGATCTGCAAAGTGATCTGCTTAGGCCAAGAGTTGGTGGAAACCCTACATCGAGCTTTTCTGGCTGGTGGTAATCGTGTTGGCCATGTGCCTATGGGGAAGCAGATGCTTGGCACAGAGCTGCCAACGGCAGCTAGTTGTGTTTTTTCGGCCCCACATTGGCGATTTCTTGACCGTGAGCAATTTGCAGAAGATCTCTGCCTTTTCCAAGCTGCAAAACGGAGTTTTTTTTTTTTTTTTTTCGGATTGTTGACCATTGGTGTTTGTCGGGTATTCAGACATTGCAAGTCGCTGCATGAGGACAATCCTGGTAGACTTCATTGAAGCTTGGATCTTGATGGATTCGTGGGGAGCTTCGGAAAACGCCCGCTTTCCTTGAAACTTATGGGAAATTTCATAGGAATTTAGATGGAATTTGTATGTTGATCGAATGTTGAGATGGGTCTGAGCTTGAGAGTCGGAATCTGGACGTTTTCTCGTGAATCTGCTCAGAGAATTAATCCGTGGACCCCTTAAATACCTGCCCGAACCATCTCGAACCCCTGGTTTAGTGTTGGATCTATTCATTTTCATGGTCCATTTTCCAGGAACTAGAATGTTTGGTTGACATGAGAATGCCCACTTAAGTAATCATTGTACAAGCTGGAAAAAATCCTGGGTTGGTATATGGTCTATGATGACTTCAGGTATCTTCAGATTGTTACAATCATTGTTCGCCAGGATATACCAGGATATACCCAGGATACAATCATTGTTGCAGGCCCATTCTTTGTGGATGGCTTCAACCGTCACTTCGCGCCAGGACATGAAGCAACGCTTGGAAGGAGGAGCTCGAGAGCGCAGCGTGCGACGGAGACTCCTTTGAGCAAAAAGATGGTCGACGTGAACGGTCCGTGGCGGTACAAAGGCATAAGAAAAAGGGGAGATGAACATGGGATCCACAATATAAATGGGAAATCTATGAGAATCTATGTCAATGTAATTCAATGTATAGATAATATAATTGATCAGATAGATAGATGGATGGATGGATGGATGGTGGATGGATGGATGGATGGATGGATGGATGGATGGATGGATGGATGGATGTAGATAGATAGATGTAAATAAATGAATATATATAATATATATATATGTATATATGTATATAAATAGATAAATATAAATAGATAAATATAAATAGATACATATAAATAGATAGATATAAATAGATAGATATGGATAGATAGATATAAATAGATACATATAAATAGGTAGATATAAATATAAATATATATATATATATAGAACAATATAACAATGTAGATAGGTAGATATAAATAGATAGACATAAATAGATAAATGTAAATAGATAGATAGATGCCACACAACCAACAATATGATTTTGGGTTTGTCTGAAGATGAGATATACCCAATTCATGGCAGTTTCAGTGTGAAAACATGCTCCCTAATTAATTTGTGTTTTTTGGGATACCCTATTCTTCAGACGAATCCATTTGCCAAAATGATATTTTCACATGTCTTCACCAACACATTGTTGGGGATTTTGGCAGCAAACAAAATGGTTTCGTTACTTTGGTTGATGGTGTTAGGGGCCAGCTACCAGGTTTGAGATTGGTTGCTTTAGCTGCTCAAAGGTTGGCTTGTGCTTACCAGCGCAGGCTACGCAACGGGGATCACATGGTAGACATGTACATGAGGATGGATCAAGTGTCAATGTCCATGATTTTCACATGTGAATACATAGGGCGATGACTGAAGGCAGCTATGTCTCTATTCGGTCTCTATGTCATGCAAAGTATATCTCCTGCCTTTCAACACTGGTCAGTCTATGTCAATCTCTCGTTTCACCAATCCGGGAAGGTAAACACATGTAGAAATAATGTCAGGGCACTGGAATAGGTGTGTAGCTCATGTGCCTCTAGATAAGAAAATTCAAGTGACCAGCAGGCTACTGACTAGCCGTGGTTGTCTTGCATGCGCCCTTGGCTGTGCTGCCTCCTGATGGCCCTGCCCTTTGCACCTGCAGTAACTGGCCCATTGGCTGCGGGAAACTCAGAGCACATCCTCAGTTGGTGCCTTAATCTGTTCCGTTTGGGTTTGTCCAAAAATACAGCACCCCCAAAATCCAGTGCTAGTGAGGATACCTAGAGATTTCCAGGTAGTGACTGGCGCCAACAAGGGGGTGGGCTTCCATGTGGCTCGACAGCTTCAGGACGCAAAAATGTGGGAGGTGTCCATCAGTTACAAAGTTCGATCAAGATTGTGCAAACTTACTGTATACCAAAAAGTCAGTTTGGATCCTTAAAACACATTAAAACACCAATCATTTTTGATGGTTAAAGTTAAACATCCCCATTTTTGGATGGCAAAACACACATCTTTTTTTGGATACTGGGCACTTTTTTTTTGATCCCATCCAGCAACGTCACAAAAGGAGGCCGGACTGCGGGTGATCATTGCCTGCCGCAACGAGCTTTTGGCAAAACAGGCAGCTGCCACATTGGGCTGTGAATATGAAATCTTGGATGCTTGGATATGCTTGGGCTGTGGAAAGTGTGGGAAACAGGCGAAATGGGATGCTCTTGTGGGTTATATAAGTTATATATTTTCATCTTATGGATTATCTGTAGACATTTCCCAGTAGTGTTGGGCTGCGATAGCAGCTTGGACTGTGAAAGTTCATGACCAAAGGGTTAAAATTATTGCCCCTTTCTCGTTGCGACCTCTAGATACCTTTGGTCCATGTTCACAAGATGTCATATTGTGACCCCAAATTCAATGTCAAACTCCTGGGCCAGTTGACCTCAAGATCACCCCAAAAAACCAGATGCCTGAACAGCGCCATGATATCCGCATGATCGGACAGTTACGCGTATCCACAATAATTCCGTAAGTATCTCCATCTTTTCCCATGATGTTCATGAAATCCCCAACTATCCCCAACTTATTTCCATTCTCAGCCCATTTTTTTTCCCTTTGCCCTTCGACTCACCAAGGATTTGGCATCAGATGCTTCAATCGATGCCTTTGCCAAGCAGATGGAGACGAAGTATGCGCAACTGGATGTGCTGGTGAACAACGCCGCCATCGCCTTTAAGGTCCCTGGAAAGACAGGACTTCGACGTTGAACAGATGTTAGATGTCAACAATGTGTCAACAAAAATAATATTTGATATGTATTATATATATAATTACATATGTTGATAATTAAGATGTGTTATATCTGAAATGTTATTATCATATGTTTTTCAAAAAATGTTTTCCGTACCTCCATCATGAGATATGACAACATGTATACATGTACACATAGATACGTATATGTGTATTACATACATATATATATATATAACGATAATAGATGCACACACACACACAGAGACACGTAATTACGCGCACTCCACCAAGCCTCCACTCAAAAGCTGCAATGTCTGACGGGACTCGCACTCCGCGATCCGTCTTCGCAGTCACCTAAAATCTTTGCGCCGGAGCGAGGACGTTCTCACAGTCCTCGGTGTGTCCAGCCTGGCACACCCCCCGGACCCCCACCCCCTACGCCTCCGGATATCTCACCCCATATCCAGTTTTTGGCGCCCGTGACACCGCCGGAGTTATTGGACCAATCACCAGGCACACCAGACAGCCAATAGCAACCAATGTCTTTCAGGAAAAAAGGACAACATTAGATGGTAATACTTTCAATACAACGTCAATACATTCCTGTTCCTATCTATTCTGTAAGACACTTGTCTTTCTGGTGTTTTTTTCTGTGGCACATGCAGCGCTCGCATGTTAAGACCTGAACGCCTATTCCCAGAGAAAGCGAAAAGAAGCCCAAACTGCGGGTCATCGGGGGGGCGGTGAGCACACACACACACATATATATACAGATACACATCAACACAAATCATGATATAAAATGATATAAATGGTATATGACCTGTACATATTCTATTTCATTTTTCATGTTGTTCAAACCAATCCCAGACAGCCATCGGAGCCCAGACTTCGACAGGCCGCGGATCCCACGCCCTTCAAGGATCAGACCGTGCCAACGTGGCGCGGCCGGAAGTAGTTTTAACCCATATAGAGCGCATATATATAATATATTAATTATTTTTCATAGTACATAATAATAATGATTTTTGTTTATTTATTTATTTTTTTTAAAACTGTTATTATAATCGTTATTGTCATCCCGAAGTAAATAGAATATGGAATTTTCGAACATATTTCCGTTTTTATGAGGATTGTTTGGACATCCCATATTCTATCTACTCCAAGATGACCATATAATATAACATGCAGAAACGCATTGGCTTCGCGGCTGCTGCAGGTTTGTATCTACCAGGTTGTCACGGCATTGGGAAGTTAGCCACTTCAACTGCGATGCACCCTGCAGTCCTGTCAGCCCCAGATGAATAAACCTTGAAAAACCCTGAGGCTATCTGCCATCAGTATCTGACACCCTTCAAAAACAACACCCAGGGGCGATGCCGGGTTGACATGATCTCGTTTGAACAGGGGGGCCTGCGGATCAACCCCAGAAATTCACGGATCATATGCAGTATTGCATGACATTTTTCTTGCCTGCATGATGCTAGAGCCTAACATAGATCCTTGACTCCTTCACATACTTCAAAATAATCTGGACTTTGGCAGGGGTGCCCATTCAAAAGTTGTTCACTCCCCGCGAGGACACGTCATCCCACCACTCCTGGGATTCCTGGTCAGCTGCAGGTTGGCGATCAACTTCTTCGCCACCATGCGCCTCACGGACCGTCCTAACTTGGCGACGTTTCTTCGAAGGGTTGAAGGGTTACCTTCTGAGAAAACTAACAGATAGTTACGGAAACTATGGAAACCATGGCCCTTTGATAGTTAAATTTTACCTATTAAAGATGGTGATTTTCCATAGCTATGTTAGTTTACCAGAGGGTATATGAATAATGTTAGTGATTTTCCAGTTCGCAAACTGTTCAATTCAGTTCATTGGTCGCCCCACAGGACCGGCTCCTACCTTTGCTTCGTGCTTCTGCCATGAAAGGCGGCCGCCCGAAGATTGTGAATGTGGCCTCCATGGCCGGAAAACTACGGCAACTGAGTCAGAAACTGAAGGTCTTGGAATGTTTGGGAAAACTTTGATTTGCTTGGTTTAGATTGGTTTATATAGATATATAATTAATTATAATTATATACATATACATATACATATACATATATTTGGATTCACATTTGAACAGCAAGTGAAAGGAATTTCAAACATAGTATCATGTATTAACATATTATATGTATATATTTATAAATACACCTATATACATTTACATATCATATATGATCAATTACTATCATAGATTATCATACCACTTGTATCATCGATTATCATGGATCTGAGGCCCAGCCCTGCAGGCGCAGTTTGCTTCGGACACCTTGGATCGCAACAGGTGGGGGGGGTTCTTTTTCGAAGGTTGACTCAGCAAGGTCGTTTTTGTAGGTTCTCATACTTTGTAACCCATGACGGATCCATGGTATGGTATATGTGCTAACATGAATGGGGTATATTGATGGTAAATGATACCATATATACCATACATGGATCCTATGGGTAATGGCTTTGAATCGGTTTCAAACGAATCTTCCATGGAATTTAATATGATTTCGATGGGTCTCCATGAATTTACATGGACTTACATGTTTTGATGGGGGATGTTGGCCGAAAAATGGGAAAACGAAGGGGGAAAAACAGCGCAATGTTTTTCCGCGGAGTTTCGCAGCAGATCTCGTCATCTCCGCTGCCATCAGATTGGTGTCTCTCGTTGAGAACTTCGTGGCAGCAGTGCAATCTGGACGGCACAAAGAGATGGGCGAAGCTGGCGAGTTATTTGTGGGGTATAACCCCAAGTTGTGGCCATGTGATAGGAAAAACGATGAGAACCCATCAAATTTGGTTCTTTCAATGTGGACAATATGAAAAGAATTATGATAGCCCAGAAATTTTGGGGGTACCCGAACCAATTCCAACACCTTTGAAGCTAAGGTCTGATTCCCTTATGAAGTAACAAACCTGTAGGTTGAGCCTCCAGCCGCAGTTGTATGTATATATTTATACAAAGGATATTTTTTGTGCATTGGCACCTTCGTGGTCGGTTCATGTCCGCACTTGGTACTGGTACCTCAAAATGTTGGTGATCTTGTGACATTGTGGGACCTGTGCTCGCGACAGGATGGAGCAATTCCAACTATGGCATGTGGGCACCTGAGATCGATGGTGGTTGATGGTTTTGTCTCGGACCGATGATGCTTCAGAGACTCTTGACAACAAGAGGTGCAATGAAGTGAAACCATGTTGCAGGTTAGTCATGACTATATAGTCAATGTAGGCGTGTCCAAAAATGGGATATTCCGCCCAAGACAATGATTTTTGATGTCTGGGTGGAATCTGCGGATGCAGCAAATCCCAGGATTTTTGCATCTGCCATGGACTAACACTGTGAGTGTTGGTACGGCTCATGCATACATCTCTTGCCATGATTGTTGCAAAACCATGCAAAATCTGTTTATTTCTGAAAACAGGGTACAATTTATACAATGACGAGAATTCATTGGACGAAATATGAGGGTATTAGTTGGGGTAACATATAAATATATATATATATTATATATACATGGTAATTATTCTCAGTGCTGACCAAACTTGAAAACCATCACCAATTGAACTGTACAAATTTATAACGAAGACACTTGTATAATACACTTCAATCGACCAATATAAGCCACCAATTAGTGATTTACTTGTATAAGCCACTTATATTTATATATATATATATAAATAGTTTATACCATTACCAAGTGGCTAACCCTTGGGTAATTGTTCAGCTATGGGATTCTTATATCCCAAAAAGACACTCTACCAGGTCGAAACTGGCCTTAATCGCCTTCACGCGCTTGGTGGCGCGAGAGGAGCCGACAATTCAGGCGAAAGATTTCAGCTGTAACAATGTGGGTATGTTATCCAGAAAAGATGGTTTGGTGATGTTTGGTGATGTTTGTTGATGATGATTTGATCTTAGTTTAGGAATTCTTTCGGATACAAAGTTGCTCCCGGGGTCGAGATTGATAGACCATTCCCGCTGTTCACGTGCCGAAATGGGATTGGACTCTGAAGTTGGACAATGTAAGCCTTGCACCAGGATTTAATAGCAATCCAGCGAATTTTGAGCTATATATGAAGTCACAGTATTGAAACGCAGCAGAGTCACAGATATGTTTTGAGTGCCCCACATGGAAAGGTCAATCAACTCGTACCGCTCAGGTGAATGCGTGCTGCCCAGGTTACTGCCGGACTGACATGTGGCCAGCTTAGAATTCATCGGTGTCTTTGCTTTCAGGAAATCTGACCCACCAGTTCTACCTCAATCTTTGCAGTAGGGGTCCTGGCCAAACCCTGAAACAGCAAAACATTCAAGCGACACACAGCACCTTGAAATAGGATGAAATGGGAGTGTTGTGTACTAATACAAAAACTGACCATTCGTGACCAATACCAGCGTCGTCGTCATCATGAGGTTTCATCCCTCTTTTTGTCGACTCCTTTGCTGCTTATCTTGCCGTTTATTTGGGTGGTCTCAAGGTCCTCGAATCGCGGTGGTCAGGACCCAAGCGTTGGGGCGCGCACGGTAGCGCTGTGTGCGCTGCTGTCGCCGAGCGCTCCCAGTGGTGCCTTCTTTGAGAACCAACAAATCTCTGCGTGGTGAGAAAAGATCCCAACACCTCTACGTGAGAGGTCGCAGGATTGATGGTATTGATTGGGGGCATTCCTTTTTTGAACTACTGGTATTTTGGGAAGAAAACAAGAGATGGGAAGAAGAAGAAGGAGAAGAAGGAGAAGAAGAAGAATAAGAAGAAGAAGAATAAAAGAAGAAGAAGAATATGAAGAAGAAGATGAAGAAGATGAAGAAGAAGAAGAAGAAGTAGGATTGATGGCCATCAACAACAGTGCAGCAACTATTTCAGCATCCAGACTGTACCACATATTTGATGGTAATGATTATGATATAACTCAAACGGGATATGGCTGCTCCACTTCTCAACCATCAAACACTGGGATGAAGGGGTTCGAGGGACACACCAAGATGTTCTTAATTTGCAGCTTAATGAGGAATGAGGATCAGAATGATTTTCTCAGCGCAGGAAGTGTGGTATGAAATCACAGTAAGCCTTGCCAATCGATTAGAAATGCCAGTGGACACGGCTGCAAAAAGGAACTGCATCAGTTGTAAAGAGCCAACGCCCCCATGCATGCTTTAAACCCAATAGCCCATATTTTACTTTACCCCGTTAGGGTTAGTGACAACCATACTGTACCACGCAGGTCCAAGATGCTGAAGCAAAAGAGACCGCAGAGGCCAAAGGTGAGGCAACAAGCAAAGCCAAGAGGCGGCCGGGGAACAGCTTGCTGAACTCCTGCTTGGGGGGCAGTTGGGATGGAAAAACTGGATATAAGTATGGCAATCACCCCTGTAAGTTTGGGAATATGGTTAAACATCCAGATTCTGGATGGCAAAGAGAGATAGGACAGTTGGTAGACGATGAACCATCATGGTGGTTGCATGGTGCAATTCCACGATTTTGGCAAATGATGTAGATAGTAGATGCAACCTGTGGAAACTGGACTTGGTTTCGGAAGATCACATACGGAGCTCCGTGATCATGACTTTTCGGCTCGCAAGTGGGTGGGATGTGGGCCTCAAATCTTCCCCAGAACATGTGAAAGCAATCTCTTGCTATTTGGACATCCTGCAATGAAAATACTGAAGTCACTTGCACACATCTTTGAAAAGAGACTAAGAAAAATATAAGCAAAATCAATTGAATTATCTTGCAGCTACATGGTGAATTGAATCCCAAGCACAACCCGACATTAAAGGACACTGAATTCCTAGGCCCTAGGCAGGATGCTCGCCCGTGCCGCCAAGCGTCGGCGCACGAGCCAACCAGAGCTGGACTACTATCAGATTCTGGGGCTACGCCGTGATGCAAAGCACCAGGACATCATCCGGGCCTACCACCGGGAAGCGAAGCAAACCCACCCAGATCGGCCTGGAGGCAGAGCCTTGGACAATCTTTGGTCAATCTTTGGACAGTCTTTGGACAATCTTTGGACAATAGAAAGTCAGAATAGATGCCAGGTAGAATGCCAGAATAGAATGTCAGATAGAATGCCAGACAGAATGCCAGAGAAAATGTCAGAATAGATGCCCGATAGAATGTCAAAATAGATGCCAGATTGCCAGATAGAATGCCAGAATAGAATGTCAGAATAAAATGCCAGAATAGAATGTCAGATAGAATGCCAGACAGAATGCCAGAGAAAATGTCAGAATAGATGCCCGATAGGATGTCAGAATAGATGCCAGATTGCCAGATAGAATGTCAGAATAGAATGTCAGAATAGATGCCAGAATAGAATGTCAGATAGAATGCCAGACAGAATGCCAGAGAAAATGTTAGAATAGATGCGCGATAGGATGTCAGAATAGATGCCAGATTGCCAGATAGAATGCCAGAATAGAATGTCAGAATAGAATGCCAGAATAGAATGTCAGAAAATATATGCCGTATATACGTCCAGATGAGATGTCAGAAACTATGACAAAATAAGGTCACGGTGGGTATCACTCGAAGTAAAGTATTTTTTTGGTGGGTCTTTCTTTCTGGGAAGTTCATGCGAATACCTCGTTTCCCATTTCGAATTTCTCTTGAGTGCGTGGGTATAAGTCCTTGAAGGAAGACAACTCTTGTGAGGCAAAGAGGCGTTCCAAACCTTGGCCCATGCTTACGAAGTGCTCGCTGACGATGCGAAGCGACAAGCCTACAACGCCAGCATAGTGGAGCGAGGCAGCTGTGATGGGGCTGCGGCCACCCATGATCCAAAGCCAAGGTGTGAAAGGCACATCTTGGCCGAGCATCCTGAGGCCTTCGTGAAGCTTCTTCTTAGCTGCAAAATGGCGCTGTGGGCGCGGCTGCTCAGAGGTTTGACAGGAGCGCAACTGCAGAAGCTTCTTGATTGCTTGCACTTTGAGGAGAATGGGCAGAGGTTATTGACCCGCAGACAAGCTGGGGTGTCCTACTCTCAAGATCTCCGGCGACCTTGCTATTTGTATGCAGGTGCGGGGAACAGCTTTTGGGCAGAGGTCCTCATTCACGGCATATGTTTCGCCACCCCTCGTACTACGTCCAGGGCAGTGGCAGCCTACTACCATTCCGCGGTAGTGGAGCTGAAGCGATTGGTTCAAGAAGGCATATCGGCAAATCCTTTCGGCAGTCTTGAAGATGCAATTATCCGTGGGCTTTCAGGCCTGGACACCCAAGGCTTGACTTGCCCACTTTTGTTTTCTGTGCGTATTACTAGTAGAAGGTTTGGAAATAAGGATTTCCGAAGCAGCACTGTGGATGACATCCATGTGGCTCTGACGATGAGACAAGAATCATACAATGCTGCCAGCGCCAAAGCGTTGAAGAAGCTGAAGGAGAAATGGGCGCAGATGGCAGGTGACGGGGCTGAAAAGGCTCAGGGCTTAAGGCCAGGCACTGTTCGGAAAAGGAATTGTGGGGGAAGGGGAAGCTTGTGAAGACAAGGCCAGCTGTGCCGATCCTGAATTTGTTTATTTGATGTTGCCTTTATTCGCATACAGACGAAACTGGCCGAACAGTTACCTGTAAACACTGTAGCTTATTTGCATGTTGCAGGGTTTGGTTTACTTTTCGGCACGTCCTTCTCAAAGCCTGCCAGGCAAAAGACCGCATCGCGGCTCGCAGGCTACATCTTGGCGCAGCAAGAGGCCAGAAAAGACGCTCCTTTGGCCCGGGTTCGCAGATCCTTCAAGCAGCCGGCAGATGTCGTGGTCCAGGCACAGCTCAAAACGCGGCTAGTACTAGTACTGGCAAACCACTCCGTTTGCCGTTTGCCGCGCCGTGTCGATGACGTGTCGGAACATCAAAAAACGCTGTGTTTTGTGGGACAAAATGCACATGTCCATGATAATGGCTTTCATCTTGCAACGCACAGCTTAGCAACCTGTGCGTTGAATGTTACATCATCATCATCATCATCATCACCACCATCGTCGTCGTCGTCCTCCTCCTCCTCCTCCTCCTCCTCCTCGTCCTCATCATCGTCATCATCGTCATCATCATCATCATCATCATCATCATCATCATCATCATCGTCATCGTCATCGTCATCGTCATCGTCATCGTCATCATCATCATCGTCGTCGTCATCATCATCATCATCAGCACCACCACCACCACCACCACCATCATCATCATCATCATCACTATCATCATTATCATCAACAGTATCAACCCTGAACCCAAAACCCTAAACTCCTTGAATTTTCTCTCGAATATAAAGTTCAACGGGGGTGGGGATTTCATGATGCCCTAGAATTTCTTTTGAAACATCTTTAAGATTCCCGTGAATCAATATCCTTTGATGTTTCCGAACCGGGGGGTTTGCACGTACTAGTACCAAGAGTATTAAGCGACAGTAGACGTTCATTGAAAGTCAGGGTTTGGCGAAGGGATTTCCATCATCCCAGAGCCATCCGATCCCAAAACATGGAGGAAGTAGTGTTGATATTGGCCTTCAAGTGTTTTTGCAAATTTCTTCCAGAGTCAAGTTTGCATCCTGCCACCATTTCACCAGGTTCCCTTTCTTGGTCATTGGGCCTCAACGCTTGGACTTGGACCAGATCAGCTCCGAAATCGCCTCAGCTCATTGGAGGGCCAACAAGCCCTAAAGGACTTCTTTGCACGGCATCCTTTCGCACTTGAGGATACGAAGTCCACCAAACTTCCCAGAGAAGTGTTCGGTTTCATTGGCCTTGTGTCTTGGTCTGGCCCATATTTTTTGTCAGACATTTGACTTGAGAAAGGGGATGACCCTGTCATAAGGGGTACGTGGCGGGAGGGCTTGATGAATTTGATTGACGACTTTCCACAGCATTCATCTTGCACATAGTCTTTTGATGTTTGTCTTTCCACATACGACTGTGAGGTGGATCTTTGCCAGCTCTTGGTGCTGAACAAGGAGTACTGTGAAATGGGGAAGGAGCAGATCAAGACCAGATGCCAGGGCACCTTCACCCCATCTACCCAGGACTTTGGAAATGAATGTCAGCACCTCATTGAATTTGTGAACTGGGGATTCCTACAGCAAACCCGCCTCATTGATTTGCGACACCTTCCGGCTGAAGCACGCAGTGATTTCCTGTGGGCTGTGCTTTGTACATTGGAAAAGCTGGAGCGTGTGCTAGTGACGCACGCGACGCAGGTTCCATGTTTGAAGTCCAGGCAATTTGCAGTGGAAGTCTCTTTGCTGGCCTCGGCCTGATAGCCAATGCCCATGTCCTCTGATGTCCTTTGGTTCCAATGCCCCCTGAAAATGGTCCGGTTCAGCGGCACTTGGGAGTTGCGATTTGAAACCGAAGGAGAGGGGAGCTGCTTCGAAGCCGACCTGCTATCTTCTCCGACACATGCACATTGCCAACACAATCGTAGAGAATTTGGGGTAGATGGTGATTGATGATCTGATTGGTCGTTCACAACACGATGGAATTTGAAGATGACGACCGGAGCTGCAGCAACATGATTGCAATTTATTTTGTAACGTACTACTAGTATAGTATAAAGAAGTAAATGTGGGTAACCATGTGTAGATTACGTGTTGCTGATGCCTTTGCTGCCTCACTTCACAGCCAGCTCAGCTAGCTCCACCAGCGCCAGGAAAAAGAAACGGAAAACGAAGAAAGACGAAGGTCAGAAGGAAACTGAGGTTGAGGCTGAGGCACAGGGGCCTGATGGGTGATGTGGTTGGATTGTCATCTAGGAAAAACAATGAGATATTTTTCGGGCTTACTGGGTGGAGGCCCTGAAATTATAAGGTTGGTTTTATAAGATACATGTGTGACAACCGCCCGCACTGGAGTGTTAGCTCCGAAGTTCCAATGAAACCATGTATATCCTATGTTGGGCTTTTGTAGGGCTCCTGTTGGGGGTATGTTGGGCACATGTTGGCTCTATGTTAGGCCGATGTTGGGCCATCTTGGGCCTATGTTGCGCCCATGTTGGGCCTATACTGGCTCGGTGAGCCATGTTGGGGGCCATGTTGGGGCCAAGTTGGGCCCATGTTGGGCCTATGTTGGGCCCATCTCGTGGGCCATGTTGAGCCCAAGTTTGGCAATTTAGCCGATTTTAGGTCCCTTTAAAAAACAGAATTCTAGAGCGATAAAAATCCCCCCAAGCTAAAGCTTAATAACTATTGCAATTGGTTCTGGTTAATGCGTGCACACAAAAAACGCATCGGCATCTTCGGCGCGGGCGGATTTGGCCTTCACTGCCTGTTGGTTCTCATTTTTGTTGTGTTATTTTCAAGATTGCCCATCCAAAGTGCATTTCCCATTCCCATCAGCCAGGCGCCAAACAGCGACATTCTGGCGGCTTTGAACATGGACTCCGCCGAGGTAGTCAAACTCATGGGGGGTTCAATGGGAAAATCTGGGAAAATCCGGAGGGTTGATTAAATCCCGGTGCATCCCAGCAATGTTTGGGGCGAAGATATACTCATTTGTCGGATACAGTAGAAATATACATACAGACATACATACATACATCCATGCATGCATGCATGCATGCATGCATGCATACATAGATAGATAGATAGATAGATAGATACATAGATACATAGATACATAGATACATAGATACATAATAGGTAAATGAAATCTGCAAGCGATATTGGATCACTATGAATGGATGCAGCCAAGTTGTGTTTGGTGTCAGTATCGGGGTAAGCCGCGACACATCACTGAGTCACAACGAATTTTGGCAGACCCCAAAGCAATGCTGATAGACACTTCCAAAGAGAACCAACAACATGGGATTCCATTATTTTGATTGTGCTTATACGTTGCAGTCACTTACTTAGTTCTGTTATATGTTGTCCCAGTAGGAGTTTGGCGTTCCAAGTCGCAGAGAACAATGCATCATCGGCTCCAGCAAGTTCCCGGACCACTTCTCTTTGACCCAGTTGTAAAATCAGTTCCACGAGGCGCTTGAACAACGAGAGCTGGTTCGCACGGTGCGCCCTGCCAGGGGAAACGGTTCTGGGGGTTGGATTTCATTTCAGAAAATAGAATTCTGGGGTTGTTTACCCTTTCCACATATTTTTTCCCGGGAATATTCTTTTCTATGTTGAAACAAGCAAGATTTCCATCATTTCTCAGACAGAGGGACAGGGTGTCCAAAGTAGATCTTATTGGCCAGCATTTTTTGTTGCCAAAGATCAATCGCTTTTCCCCAAATCGGTCGATTTCAGAATGACACCTCCATACACAAGGTGCATAGTTTTTAGTGGGTGTTAGCATGGCTGCCCGGCTCATTCTGCAGTTTTACAGACGAATCCGCGGCCTCTGCGCCGGGGCCTGAAAAAAAACATGCGCGAAATGGATGGCCCGGATGGCGATGTTCTGCCAATGGCAGGGAGCCTAAAGAGGGTTGCGTGGTGATCCAGCATTGGCAAATTTGGTGAGGTATTTCACAGACTTGTTCTCAACATAGTTTTGTTTTTTGTCAAACCATTAACAATATCCTTCTGAAATCTTTTAAACACATCCCAATCATATCATCCGAGTAGCCATCTATCATAGTGGTCTTGCTACATAGCTTAGCTGCAGAGCTGCAGTGGCAAGTTTTGAGAGATGTATAGCATTCCCCAAAAAGATGGAAAAGTAAAATCCAATCCTGAAATAGCGATGAATTACCTTCGTATCTTTATTCATTCTTTTAGGGGGTTACAAGAAAGTGTCAAAATGTGTCAAAGATGTGATTCGAAATGTTCTGATCACCCCAAGAGAAGGTCTCATATAGAGTCCCCTGCTTGTGAGTCCTTCGGGATCTTTGCTTTGTATTTTATTTTTGGAAAGATGATGTCAATCCCTGGTCGTTAACTGGAGGGTTACCCGGTTACAGTCATAGCCAAGGCTAGAAAGCCATGGTACCTCCCCATTTAACAAACCAACGGTTTATGAATCCGGGGTTGACATAGTCATAGTAATGATAATCAAAGGAAGTTTAGTGGGAGAAACTTCCGTGTTACGGACTTTTAGAATGTCAGGGAAAGAGTTAGTCAAAGAAAGAGTTAGTCAAAGAAAGAGTTAGTCAAAGAAACAGTTAGTCAAAGAAAGAGTTAGTCAAAGAAAGAGTTAGTCAAAGAAACAGTTAGTCAAAGAAAGAGTGAGTCAAAGAAAGAGTTAGTCAAAGAAAGAGTTAGTCAAAGAAAGAGTTAGTCAGGGAAAGAGTTCAAAGAAAGAGTTAGTCAAAGAAAGAGTTAGTCAAAGAAAGAGTTAGTCAAAGAAAGAGTTAGTCAAAGAAAGAGTTAGTCAAAGGAAGAGTTAGTCAAAGAAAGAGTTAGTCAAAGAAACAGTTAGTCAAAGAAAGAGTTAGTCAAAGAAAGAGTTCGTCAAAGAAACAGTTAGTCAAAGAAAGAGTTAGTCAAAGAAAGAGTTAGTCAAAGAAACAGTTAGTCAAAGAAACAGTTAGTCAAAGAAAGAGTTAGTCAAAGAAAGAGTTCGTCAAAGAAAGAGTTAGTCAAAGAAAGAGTTAGTCAAAGAAAGAGTTAGTCAAAGAAAGAGTTCGTCAAAGAAACAGTTCGTCAAAGAAAGAGTTAGTCAAAGAAAGAGTTCGTCAAAGAAAGAGTTCGTCAAAGAAAGAGTTCGTCAAAGAAAGAGTTAGTCAAAGAAAGAGTTAGTCAAAGAAAGAGTTAGTCAAAGAAAGAGTTAGTCAAAGAAAGAGTTAGTCAAAGAAACAGTTAGTCAAAGAAAGAGTTAGTCAAAGAAAGAGTTAGTCAAAGAAAGAGTTCGTCGAAGAAAGAGTTCGTCGAAGAAACAGGTAGTCAAAGAAACAGTTAGTCAAAGAAACAGTTAATCAAAGAAAGAGTTCGTCGAAGAAAGAGTTCGTCGAAGGTTCGTCAGGGAAAGGGTTAGTTAAAGCAAGAGTTAGTTAGGGCATTGATTGTTCCCGCAATGCAAATGGGATTGCAAGTGGTGCTGCCGGATGAGTTGCCGATGGAGTTTTGAAGGAACTCTCGCACGAAATGCGTTTTTGAGAGATAGCAGATGCAGGAAACCCTATGTTTTTCTATACAAAGTCTGTCCCCGAACCTCGATGATCTACCTCTGCGGTGCGACGGGTGCGAGACGGTCTCGTGTGTGGTCGGATCATCCTCGGATTGGTCTCGGATCGGTCTCGGATCGGTTCCGCATTGTAAATGGGGTTTCAATTGTTTTTCGTGCATGTGTGGTCGACAGAATTCCATTGTGATTTGCAACTGTAGGATCGTTCCCGCATTGTAAATGGGGTTGCAAGTGGTGCTGGTGGATGAGTTGCCGATGGAGTTTTGAAGGAAGTCTCGCACGAAATGCGTTTTTGAGAGATAGCAGATGCACGAAACCCTATGTTTTTCCATACAAACAAAGTCTGTCCCCGAACCTCGATGATCTACCTCTGCGACGCGACGGGTGCGAGACGGTCTCGTGTGTGGTCGGATCATCCTCGGATCATGGTCGGATCGGTCTCGGATCGGTTCCGCATTGTAAATGGGGTTTCAACTGTGTTTCGTCTATGTGCGGTCGACAGAATTCCATTGTGAATTGCAACTGTAGGATCGTTCCCGCAATGTAAATGGGATTGCAAGTGGCGCTGGTGGATGAGTTGCCAATGGAATTCCATTTTGATTTGCAACTGTAGTATCCTTCCCGCACTGTAAATGGGATTGCAAGGTTGCTTCCTGCTTTGGCTGCATACGTAATACTATTGTCTTTTGCAGCTGGACTTCGTAAATCGTATTGGAGTGGCTGCATGAAGGCTGCGACAGTGATTTGTCAGCAGATTTTCTCCATTTTGGCGCTAGTGATTTTCCTTCTAAAAATCCTTTTAAAAAGTGCTTCAAAATCGTCTTTTTTTCGCTCTGGCGTCGAGATCCGGTTTTGGAGCTACAATTTCCGACGCCGTTGCGCGTAGTTCTATTGTGTTTTGCAACTCAGTCTCTGCAGATCGCATTGTAATGGCTGCGTCAAGGTTGCTTCGTGCTGTGGCTGCATTTGTCAATACTATTGTCTTTTGCAGCTCGATCTCGTAAATCGTATTGGAGTGGCTGCATGAAGGCTGCGACAGTGATTTGTCAGCAGATTTTCTCCATTTTGGCGCTAGTGATTTTCCTTCTAAAAATCCTTTTAAAAAGTGCTTCAAAATCGTCTTTTTTTCGCTCTGGCGTCGAGATCCGGTTTTGGAGCTACAATTTCCGACGCCGTTGCGCGTAGTTCTATTGTGTTTTGCAACTCAGTCTCTGCAGATCGCATTGTAATGGCTGCGTCAAGGTTGCTTCGTGCTGTGGCTGCATTTGTAATACTATTGTCTTTTGCCGCTCGACTTCGTAAATCGTATTGGAGTGGCTGCATGAAGGCTGCCACAGTGATTTGTCAGCAGATTTTCTCCATTTTGGCGCTAGTGATTTTCCTTTAAAAATCCTTTTAAAAAGTGCTTCAAAATCGTCTTTTTTTCGCTCTGGCGTCGAGATCCGGTTTTGGAGCTACAATTTCTGACGCCGTTGCGCGTAGTTCTATTGTGCTTTGCAACTCAGTCTCTGCAGATCGCATTGTAATGGCTGCGTCAAGGTTGCTTCGTGCTGTGGCTGCATTTGTCATACTATTGTCTTTTGCAGCTCGATCTCGTAAATCGTATTGGAGTGGCTGCATGAAGGCTGCGACATGGATTTGTTAGCAGATTTTCTCCATTTTGGCGCTAGTGTTTTTTTGTTGCACGTAGGTTTAGAGCAGTGTGAAGTGTGGGGCGTGAAGAGTGCAGTGTGAAGTGTGCAGTGTGAAGGAAGCAGTGGGAAGTGAGAAGTGTGAAGTGTGGAGTGTGAAGTTTAAGTTTGGAGTGCGAAGAGCGCAGTGTGAAGTGTGAAGTGTGAAGTGTGAGGTTTGGAGTGTGAAGGAAGCAGTGAGAAGTGTGAAGTGTGGACTGTGAAGTGTGAAGTGTGAGTGAAGTGTGGAGTGTGAAGTGCGAAGTGAGAAGTGTGAAGTTTGGAGTGTGAAGTTTGGAGTGGGAAGGAAGCAGTGAGAAGTGAGAAGTGTGAAGTGTGGACTGTGAAGTGTGGAGTGTGAAGTGCGAAGTGAGAAGTGTGAAGTTTGGAGTGTGAAGGAAGCAGTGAGAAGTGAGAAGTGTGAAGTGAGAAGTGTGAAGGGTGGACTGTGAAGTGTGGAGTGCGAAGAGCGCAGCGTGAAGTGTGAAGTGTGAAGTGTGAGGTTTGGAGTGTGAAGGAAGCAGTGAGAAGTGTGAAGTGTGGACTGTGAAGTGTGAAGTGTGAGTGAAGTGTGGAGTGCGAAGTGCGAAGTGAGAAGTGTGAAGTGTGAGTTTTGGAGTGTGAAGTTTGGAGTGGGAAGGAAGCAGTGAGAAGTGAGAAGTGTGAAGTGTGGACTGTGAAGTGTGGAGTGTGAAGTGCGAAGTGAGAAGTGTGAAGTTTGGAGTGTGAAGGAAGCAGTGAGAAGTGAGAAGTGTGAAGTGAGAAGTGTGAAGTGTGGACTGTGAAGTGTGGAGTGCGAAGAGCGCAGCGTGAAGTGTGAAGTGTGAAGTGTGAGGTTTGGAGTGTGAAGGAAGCAGTGAGAAGTGTGAAGTGTGGACTGTGAAGTGTGAAGTGTGAGTGAAGTGTGGAGTGCGAAGTGCGAAGTGAGAAGTGTGAAGTGTGAGTTTTGGAGTGTGAAGTTTGGAGTGGGAAGGGAAGCAGTGAGAAGTGAGAAGTGTGAAGTGTGGAGTGTGAAGTGTGGAGTGTGAAGTGCGAAGTGAGAAGTGTGAAGTTAGGAGTGTGAAGGAAGCAGTGAGAAGTGAGAAGTGTGAAGTGCGTGAAGTGAGAAGTGCGAAGTGAAGTGTGAAGTGTGAAGTGTGAAGTTTGGAGTGTGAAGGAAGCAGTGAGAAGTGAGAAGTGTGAAATGTGGAGTGTGAAGTGTGAAATGCGAAGTGAGAAGTGTGGACTGTGAAGTGTGAAGTGTGAAGTGTGGACTGTGAAGTACGAAGTGTGAAGTGTGAAGTGTGAAGTGTGGACTGTGAAGTGTGAAGTGTGAAGTGTGGACTGTGAAGTGTGAAGTGTGCAGTGTGAAGTGTGAAGTGTGAAGTGTGAGGTTTGGAGTGTGAAGGAAGCAGTGAGAAGTGAGAAGTGTGGAGTGTGAAGTGTGGAGTGTGAAGTTTGAAGTTTGGAGTGCGAAGAGTGCAGTGTGCAGTGTGAGGTGTGGAGTGTCGAGGGAAGGACACGGTCGGGACAGGGTGTCTTTGAACTATAGGTCATTTATGTTTGGGAAACTTCCGCCGCCGGCTTGCCCGGGTCTATGTTATTATTATTATCATTGTTATTACTATTAGTATTATTTTGACTATTATGACCGTTATATGTTAGTATTGTTATTGTTATTATATTTTACTACTATGATTAGTATGACTATTATACGTTATTATTTTTATTATTGTCATCATAATTATTGTTATTATTACTATGTTTATTCTTATTATCATTATTTTGACTAGTATGACGATTATACGTGTTTATTCTTATTGTTATTGTTGTTATTGTTATTAATATTATTGTTATTATTGTCATTATTATTGTGACTATTATTATTACTATTATGACTATTATACGTTATTATTCAGTCAAACATGGTGTTGTAAGTGTTGTAATCAAGAAAAGGCGGATGTCAATGTCACCATCAAAAATTAGGTTGTTTCACCATGAAAGATTGGATGTTGCCACGAAAACAATGATTTTATCTGGCCTAAAATTGGTGATTTGGATGGTTTGGCCATGGAAACTGACATGATGAATAGACAATAAGAAGAGGAAGAAGAAGAAGAATGTGCCACCATTTATTTTTGCCAACCATTGGTGCAGCAAGGGATTTTGCCACGAAAAACAGTGGATTTTAAGTGTTAAGACTCGACACTTGGGAGTTCAACGGTATAATCTAGCAAGATCGTGGAATTATCCTACAAAATGGATGTCCAAGAATGATCGGTATAGGACCAACAATATCATGGGGGTAGAATGGAACGTGATCCCAGCATGTTGCTTAAAGCCCAATGTTTGCTGCGGAAATTCCCCATTTTCTGTTGGTCAAATCGGCACCTTCCGGCACTGCGCTGGAAGGCGCAAGCGTCACCATCGCCGATGATGGGTTCCACGGCATGGTGGGTTAGATTGAGCAAGGAGAATTTGTGACTATACTTGATTGAGACACAACAAGGGTTTTATATCTTTGCTTGGATATCCGGAATGAATCTTTCAGAATGATTTCAGATATATCTCATTTCAATCATTTTTGGGATGGTGATTGGACGAATGCATTTTTCTCAGGTGTCTTAGCACCAGTCAACCTCACATTCGAGTGCCCCTAAATGGGTCCAGATGTCAACAGTCCTTGGTTCACAAGTTGCGATTCGATTCCCAGGTGCCCGCTACATCCATGACATTCCCACCTTCAACGCCACTTCGGCCTCCCTTGGAGCCCTTGGCGCATGGCCGGGCCTGGGACCTCCCGCCTACGTGCCGCCGGTGATGCAGGCGCCGCAGGCGCCGCAGATGGCACCGATGGCGCCGGCACCAGGCTCCCCGCAGATGGCGTCACCACAGCGGGCGCCCATGTCGGCAGTGCCGCAGACAGTGCCGCAGATGCAGGCGATGGAGGATTTGGTGAACTCGGAAATTTGGGGAAACTCACCATTTTTGTCCATTTTTGCCATAAGGATTATGTACCCGCATTGGGGGATGGTCATATCAAGCATTGCGGATGTTGATGCATTCCGTTGTCCCGTTTTGGGTCGGGCATAGAAGGCATCGCAGGTCCAGATTTGCAAGCAAGTGTGTCGCAGCTGAGTTGGCAGCGTAACGTGTTTTTTCACGCCATGGTTGTTGAACCTCCAAAGTCAATGGGAATAAAGCCGTACCTTGCGAATTTTCCACATGTTCCCTTCTCGAAATTCAGAGAAGTCCATTTCAAAGCTCTTGAATCGGACAAATGACCCTCTATGGACAGGCTGACTTGGGTATTTTCAAGATTGTTTGAGACTGCAGTATCATCAACAAATCAAGAGTCTGTCTTGCAAGCAGTGTTTCTCCAGTGGTATCCACATGTTTGGGAAATGTAGCTGTGTATTGGTGATTTCCCAATGTTGAACGAAGTTCCAATGTTTTTGTTGATTAAATATCCTTTCTGCTTGTTAGGAGCCTGAGTGTTGCTTCACTCCCCATGTTTGATGATAAAGCCCGCTGCCATCAGCCGAATCCCCATATTTATTGTCAATTTCCCCGAGTTTCATGATCAACCTCCCGATGTTTTCTACTCAAGATCCCATGTATTCTATTTATCATGTAGATCACCTAGAGTATGTAATATATAATGAAATCAGATTAAATCATATTACTCTATAGATATATATATATATATACACGCTTATACTTATCTTATATACTTATTTATTTTGATTATAGAATCCACGTTGGACCATCAAATCCTCCCAAAAAAAAAACACCTGTCCTACCCCTGTGGAGGTCGTGGGAGCGCACTCGCCGCCGCCTGCGAGCTGGTCGCCCATGGGAAATCAGGGATATCCCACCATGGTGTGACCTGACTGGAACGTGCCCAAATGGGATGCCTGGGAAAATGGAAAAATGGGGGAAAAATGGGCGTATATGTTTGTAATTGTTTGTATGTTGCTTCTTATGATTTTATGTTGGTGTTCAAGGTTTCATTGTTGCCTTTGTTGTTTTTTGTGGGGTTCTGGGGATTATTTCTTGCTAATTCACTGTTGATGTTTGTATTTTGAGGTGGTAGGATTTGCTCAGGGGGAACATTTTTTGCAGAAGGGGACCCCCTGGGAGTACGGTTTTTCACTGCATTCTGCAACCACTGACACTGCACATCTGCGATGGTTCTCTCACTGCTTTGCAACCATTGACAATTTCTGCTTGGTTTTTCTGCAATCGCTAAACAAAACCAAAATCCCCAAAAAAAACAAGAAACCAAAAAACAAAAAAACATGTTAAAAAAAGAAATGACAATTCCCAACTCTCTGCCACTACTCCCCCCTTGGGGTGTGCAATCTAGGTTTCTTTGTTCATTTTTTTTTGGGGTGGGGTGTTGTTTTTTTTAGTTTGTTGGTTTCTTGGTTTCTTGTTTTCTGGTTCGTTCTTGGTTTTTTGAAGGGCTGGCAAAACAACACAAAAGTGAAGGACCTATACCTAACTCTTTGCCAGTTCTCCCACTGTAGGGGTTGCAAACGTGCTTTTGGTTGATTTTATTGCTTGCTTTGGGCCTGTGGTTCCAGTAGAAAACAATGTAAAACCATGGCAAAATGCAGGTATCACTGGAGGAAGCTTGGGGGGCTTGCGACACAGATTAGGCAATTGTGTCTGTTTATGTAATTTTTCCAAAGCGGTGTTGAACACATGCAAAAACATAGGCAGCCAATGAATGTGTAGAACTGATTTCGATATTGACATTGTTGGCTCAAACCCTTGAGTCAACACATGTTCAAACACTTTGAACAATTCCCTTGAAAAGGAGTGATGCATCTCTTTGAAGTGAATGCTCCCTTCAACAAGTGAATGGTAGAGCATCCCATTGAAGTAGGTCATGTCTTAGTCGGCTTCTATGTCAAAAATGAACCCTATTGCACATGCAATGCCATTTTCACAATATATTTTCTTAAATGAAGAACACATGGTACATGTAAGCACGTAAGATATGTCCTTCACAATTCCACATCATTTTTTGAATGCATAATGTGATATTCTTCCAAGACAACGAACCATATTTTGGGAATAACACCCTTTGGTGTAGGCAGCTCTCCTCTTGAAAAATATTGTAATTTGAAGAATGTGCACCTTTAAATCTTAAGACAAGCAAACATTGTTTGAGCATATGGTATACTGTATGCATGTAGCACTCTTTTGAAAGAGTATGGTCGTCCTTGAAGAATCTGTTGTTGAATTTGTGCAACACCCCCTTGATATGAGTGAGATATTTGATTAAACGAAAACATTATTGTTGGATTGTATTGAAAACATTTCTTTAAGTGAGAGTTGTCTAAATGAAGGCCGGGCTGATTTGACCAAGGGAAGAGTACACATGTCAAACAAGAGTAATCCAGTTTTCCAAGAGTGCTGCTTCTTCACAGAAAGACTTGTTTGCCATACAGGACAATATTCTGTCGTTCTGTGGTAAGAATTGTTTTGACCCCATTTCACATCCTTTTAGGACACCTCATTTTATGGCATTATACCCAAAAATACTTAAAGACAAGTCGCCTTATGTAGTGAAGAATTGATGCCCTGCTATTTAGTAATTGATGGAAAGAAGCAAGAAATGGAGGACATCTTTGACCAGATGGTTGAAGCGCTCCATCCACCAACAGTCCAAGAACCCCCCAATCCAAATCATTAGACCCCCAATATTTTGCTAAATATCAAAAGAAATTATCAACACCATTCAAGTGTCCAGACTGCGGACGCATCATTTCGTCCAAATCGAATTTATCCAATCGTCAAGCCAACATTTGTATGAGGAAAAGATGTCAGTGTTGAAAGGTGCTTCAAGACACCTTATAACACCTTTCGCTCAACGAGTTTTTATTCCGTTTTTTTCACAATAACTTTCATTTTTATTGAGAAGTTTTTGATGTTGAACTCCGACCCCAATCCAGAACCCCCCCCAACCCTGAACCCGTAAAAAACTACTTAAAGAAATATTACCTTATACTTATATAGTAAGGAGAATATGGCAGAGGATACAAGGTTGAAAAACCGACTAAATGTTGAAACTCAACTCAACTCACAATCACTTCAACCTCAAAATCCTCCACAAACAATTCACGCTGAAAAACTATTCAAAGAAGCAGAAGATTATAATAATATAGATGATACTATAATGGCTCATTCACACCAGATTGTTTTGGATTATCTTTTATTTAGATTATCTTTTATCATCCGAAAAGGGTGAGATAGTGGAACGGAATGGACAGGAACTCAAGATAGGAGAGAAGACCTACAACTTTGAAAGAGGAAAACCCATCCCAAAAGTATTGAACATCAAACTCAACAAGATTAGGCAGACTATGGACTACAAAAAGTATGAACTGAAGGAGAAGAGAGGCATTAGGTGGGTGAATCTTGACAAGAACAAGACACTCACAGGTATTCAAATGAGATACAAAGCCACCACCACCGAACAATGTGCTTTCAAGGGTTATGTCAATTCATATGCCATCACCAACGTCATAGTTAGAGGCATCAAGGCACTACAGTATCTCAAAATCCAAAATTTGAGATTTAAAAAAATAAAAACACAAGAGAATGAAAGTCATTTTACAGGTTTCCGCCACCATGAAGAGCAATAAAACTAACGAAGAGATAAGGAAGAGCATCAGAAGTAGAAGATACAACATCACCAACGAAGAGGAAATCCGTCAAAAGTTAAATCCAATGGCAACTGACATAGAGTTTCAGTTAGACAAGATGGAGATGTCGGAGAGTGGATTGGTGAGCGATAAACTTAAATCCAACATAACAAATACAATCCTACTCGTGGAGGTTCATACATTGAACTACCTGATTTCATGTACATTGTCCGTAACTGGCTCACGAAATGTCGGTAAACTGGATATTAAACACGTTATTCCTAGATGGGGAAGTATGACATTAACGTTTGATGGGCAGGCAAAGAACCACTGGAGTTTTTGCACTTAGTAGCCACAAATTGAGTCAGAGAATGACATCTTGATTGTTGGTTGTCGCCTGTTGGCCTTTAAATTCCATTTTTTAGCCACTCGAGCTAGTAGATGATTTGGTCGCCAGAGTCAAGGAATCAGCAAGATACAATCAGGGATGGAAGCAGCACCCTTTCCCTTCAGGAAAAAAAAAAAACACACATCTTTGGGATCATCTTTCAGTGGTGAATTCTCCCGAACGAAAGTGGGAGCCTATCAAAACCTGACTTTCCCCGTATTATATAAACATATATATATAATACATATGTATATATGTACATATACATATACAGATATATGTTTATCTGTGCATACCAATATTGAAATTCTCCATCTCCGAAAAAAGTCATGGAAGATGATCCCAAGCTGCAAAACTGAACAGCCAAGGCAGAGATGGCCGGCGCCCGCATATAAGGCTTTCTGAGCGCCGAGGATAACTGGGTGGCCGCAACGGAGAAAATCTCATCTGGAGATGGGTAGAAAGATGGGTATATCATGATATATCTCTCCTCAAGAATCATGTTCTCATTGGTTTTTCATGTCTAGGATCATCTCAATTCACCTAAGATCCATCACAAAAACATTTGGAGTCCAAAATCATCCAGCTTTGAAAATGGTCCCAAAACTCCAATGGTTCGGTTTATCATCATTTTCCCCATGATGGTTGGGGAATCCATGTGAAAAACCCATGGGATCCGGTGTCGCCCTTGCCAACACCCGAGATCCGCGGCCAGTTTCTCAGATTTGGATGGCTTCATTTACTGTAGATTTATGGATATTTATGGTGATAAATGTCAGTTCTCTGGATTTTGTTGATTCGGAATTTACGGATACCCTTTGTGATGGAAACTGGCCCGTTTCTGGATAACGATCCCATGAAAAATGGTGGTTGTCCATGACTATGCTAGATTACCAGATAATTTCCCAGATCTGTGCATGATTTCTTTTTATATTTCGATAGATTTATGGATGATAAATGGTAAATTCTGTGGATTTTCATGATTTTCTGATTTGAATACGACTCTGGATGGCAGCGAATGAGACCCTTCGAGATGCGCATCTCGTATTCGTTGTATATTGAAGCTCTCCGACCAGTGCAACACTTCTCCCATGAACATGTGGCTCTTTTTGGTATGGAATGGTGACAATTCCTATATGTTCTTCATATCTACCAACGTACAAAGATTTGAATATTCACTCTCCATTTGGGTCCAACATCCAAAGACTTCTCGTTCTCTCGAACCCCTCGCCGCGTTGCACGTCGCGGCGTGGATCAAAGGATCCGCTGCCGTTGTCGTCGCTGTCCGCTGTACCATGCATGACCTGCCCATTCGCTGCTGTTCCCGAGGGTGGCGCCACTGCTTTTGAGCTGCGTGCCAGGTGACATTGTGACGTTGTGCCCCTCAAGGGAGCATGGGTAAATGGAAAACATCATGGCAGATCATTGCTAAACCACAAGGAAGATCATCTAGAAATGGATATTATGAATATTAACATATGGTATTTTTCAATTGCCAGGTTGCATTTATCGGAATGTGTTCGGGCCATTGGAGCACCGCAATGTGTGACCATCCACTCCAGATGGGACAATGAAGATTTGTCTGGACTTGACCTGTGCTTTGGTGCTTTTCAGTTGACCCGACACAAAATGTTGGTTATCACCTAATGCCTTTGAAAACATGCGACTGTCATAGAATGAATTCGGGATTTGCAAGCATAGACTATGCCAAAACACCGCTCTTCCCTGCTCTTCCCACTTTACATGTGGAGCAACATCCATCACCAGCCCTTTCGATGTGATTTCACAGTTCCAGATCGCTAGCCCAGCACGCCTGCGCTGGCGTCACCCTCGAGCTCAATGTGGCACCGAGAAAAAGCGACTGACGCAGAAAATACCCCGGCCTGCTGACCACGAAATAAATCCGTTGGATTTGTTATCAATAACTTGATGAGTCTAATATAGTTGAAACAGTTTCATGATGTCTTTCCAGACTTCAGTGTTTCTGGCATATTCAGCCTTTCGCCAGATTGGGCAAAAAGTGAAACTCCAAGGGTTAATTCCCAAAAGCTATCTATTTATTTGGTGCCAAGAAATAACATACATTCCGTTCCCCCATCCAGGGTTGTGTATCACTGTATCACAGATAATGGGGTCTTTATCCCAGATGGCGGAATCCCAACTGTTCGTGGCGAAATCTGCAGATGTTTGATGGTTAAATCAGTTGTACAAATCCTTCCCATCCCTGACTCATGGTTCTATGATCATATATATATACATATGTGTGTATAGAAATCAAAGTAATGAACCTGATCAAAATTGATCATGAACATTACTGAACTATGGTTTCTTGATCAAAACATCATTAAAATGACACATCACCATATGTTTCAAAATCTCCAAGGACCCTTGATCTTCCCATCGCCAAGGAGAGATTGCTGCAGCAGCTCCAGCGACCGAGGCTCAAGTCATGCAGAAATGGGGTGAGCAATTTTTTTTTGTGTGTTTGAGTGATTTTGTTTAGTTCTGTTCTCTCTTTGGATGTTTAGATCATTTTTCGGGCGGTTTAGCATCCCACCTTTCATTTTTAGATCCCCGTTGTTCATAGCTAAATCACGAAAATTTGATGGGAAATCCTGGTGTCACCAAGCGAACACTTCTGAATATCGTCTTGCTGAAATTTGAAGCCACTTTTGTACTCTACCGCTTTGTTTGGTGAGCTGGGTCACGAATAGCCGCCAACCACTGGATTCTTGTTGGCAAGTCTTCACGTGTTTTGATGGTTACATCCTCATCATATCTGCGATATCCTCATCATATCTGCGCCACCAATGTTTCGGGGTGTTGATGCCACCGTGCCACCAAGCATTTCTTCCATTTTTTTCCCATTTCACATGGCATGTTTTCGGTGAAACCAGCCGGTTTTCCAGCAGAAAACCAGGGCCTCTTTGACGTCTTGGGTGACATTCTTCAGCAAGCCATGGAGTCTCCGGGCTGCATGGGAGCGGCCACAAAAATGGGAGCTTCAGCACTATCGATGGGTTGGTGACTCACAAAAGATATGTATAGTATATGCATATATACAGTTATATACATATACATATATATATACTATTGTAAGTATACATTACGGAAATGGGAATCAGTCAGTTTTGTTTCCAGGCCCCTGGCGCCAGTGGGAGTCAGCTTCCAGGTCGCAGGCTGACAACGGAGAGATCTTGCCGTTCTTATTGGCCTTTTCCGAGGCGCGGTCTCGGTTTGGGAAGGGCCTGTTATCCAAGTGACACCAGAGGTGGAGCAAGAATAATGATGAATTCCATGAAATTACAACCAGATACAAGCAGAATAACCACCCAAAACCCGCAGATTGGTGGGGTTTTTCCCCTGTGAATCCTCTATTTTTCAACCGCGACCTCAACCCATAAGCCATGACTTGCCACGTGGAGACACGCTCCCAGGCAGCCTCCAAGCTGAAGGTTCCAGAACTGGTGGCCCTGAAGTCTCTGGTGGCCGCAGGGCGCGGCTGGAGATCTGTGTACCTTGGTGTGAAGAATAGCAGATACAGCCACGGTTAGATGATATTTGGATAGAGAAAATGATGATATTTAGATGATATTTAAATTTAGATTATTTGATATTTGGACAGAGAAAATGATGATCGATTCGAATTGGGGGTAGCCTCTTTTCAGACTAGCCCCGTCTCTTTTAGCTGGCGGGATAGTGTTGCGGGCAAGGTACCTGGGTTTTGTGATTTCTCTGATGAGGGTCCAAAGTTTTTTGGACTGTACAAGCTCAACGAGGTAGGAAGATTGGAACCCCAAAGGAGTGATGAATGTTCTTGCAGTTGAGGTTGGTCAGGAGCTGTTGACGTCTAAATTGTCAAGTTTTGAGCCATTTGAAAGAGGTGATGGCTAGTATTGATGTATTGCATGTCATGTCGCTTCGATGTGTCCAACGCAGACTTCGCCAAGAATAGGGAGGTGTGGCAAATGTTCCTGGCATCCCTGGCATCTCTGGCATCCCCCCAAGGAATTCTGTCGTGCCAAGGCTCTTGGAAGAACCCACTCCGGCACCTTGGTGAGCTGCGCCTTGCGGAGTTTTGACGAAGAATCGTAGTTTACTGTATCAATGGTAAAAAGCTACCAATTATTAGCTTATCTCCCATTTATGGCTACAGATTTATGACCCATGGGGAGATCAGCTTCAAATGCTAGGGATACACAAAAAGCCCAGGTCCAGATTGGAAAAAATGGTTGTCGAATTGGTTGATTTCTCGTCAATGGCTGCATGTTTTGATATCTCAAGAAGCGCATAGTCTCACATCAAGAATCGCCGCCATATGCCAATCTGGTAAATTCCCAGGGGGGTTGTCTGAAAACAGGGTATTCCGTTCCATCCCATGGTGAATCATGATTTTCCCCATGAAGTTTGCCATATTTTGGATGTAAATGCCTCCATGTTTGGACAATTGATGTGATATTGTTGGTGATTGTATATCCCATTATATCGCATTATCTCCCATTACAGTACATCCAATTTACATATATAATATATCATGTATACATATATGTACCGTATATATATATATACATATGTATACATATTGGTCGGTTTCAGAGCCGCATGTTTTTGGACACATCCAGATCGCCCATCTTGACATCAAGGACAGCTTACACCTGCCATGCCTGCGCTTGTTGGATGCCTTGATGGCAAGTCCCTGTCCGCGGGGAAGGGCTCGCTGGACGATTCCCAAAGGAAATCACCACAATGAGAAGAATGGTTCCTCCAATATTGCTGGGGATGTACTTGAAAATTTGGAGGGGCTTCAGGGTTTGGCCGAATGAACTCTTCATGGGTCTAAAGGGTATGCAACTCGCAACCAAGTGGCGGGAAACCCTGAAGACCCTGGAAATCGTTGGAATCGTTGGAATCACCACAGCAGCTCAGTGCTAGTGCAATGTGGAAGAACAGAGGCGTACACTGGATCATCCATGGTAGATGAACCGCATGTAAATTTGCCTTAACAAAAACAATCATCATTCAGCAGTTGTCAACAGGCTTACATCTCTCTTATCCCAATTGACCATGTATCAGCCACATAAAATTGGAAAAAAAATGGTGAGATAGTCTGAGACAGTTAACCCCTAGTGACCATTTTGGATTTTATGTTATGATCCTGGGCGCCAAGACCCGAGGTCCAGAGCTTTTTGCCATGGCACACCAAGCGGAATCCCAGGAACAGCAGCGTTTTCACCGGTTTTCCCGGCGAAAAATGTGGATTTTGACCGGTTGTTTAGTGGGGGAAACCCCTAAGATCCACTCAAATAAGATGAGGTGACTTGAGGTTCTGGGCCTTGGGACATAGCCTTGTGCAGCGAATGATCATATCTCCGTGTTTTTCACCATGGTTTCTTCTCGGCCAACAACAGGAGAACGTCCTCTTGGCCGCCGCAGATCTCTTAGTCCGGGCACCTGGTGGGTTTCAGCATCCCTGATTTAACCTAGCTTCACAGTGCGATCAAGTCGTCTGAAAGATGAGGATGTCAATGAGGATCAAATGGGGATTATAATGGGATTATAATGGGTCATTAATTATAATAAATCCCTCATTATAGTTGACCCTACTTATCATCAGGGATAAGAGTTATAATTATCCATCATTATAATCCCATAATGGGTCAATTATAATGGCCCATTATAATGGGGGATTATAGTCCAGCGAGGTTCTTCCCTCGGTGGCTGAAGGCGCCAAGGGGTCATCTTGCGGCGGTCAAAATTGGGGGTACCAATGAACCCACAAAAAACGAGTTGTTTTTGGTATCAAAACAAAAACAGATTGGGGTCCATATTCGAATTTGGCTGTTGGATCAGAATGATTGAGTTTAAGTGGAGGTTTTGTTGGCTTGAATCGCCCACAGCTTCGGCAGCTTCGATGAACAAAATCATGTGGCCAAGTTGATTGGATTACCTCCTAATGTGTGGCTTGGTACCAAGAACGATCCATTCAATAAGATCAGTAGCAAATGTCGATGGTGATCCATTTATAGTCTCAAATTTATTAATAGTCCTAAAATGTGTAATCCCAATTGATCAATTGATCAATCAAGATTGTCCGCTGAAATTAGTCCTACAATTGGCCCCTGATGGCCTGGCTGTCGCAGACGAACGCGATACCTTGGAGAAGCAAAAGTGTCGAGCCGCAGAGCCCAGAGCAAAACTGGCGGGGGCGGTTGGTGGCTGGTCATTCACTGGTGATGAAAAAATTATGTATATATCCTTCAGAAAGTGGATATCTAATGTGTGTCTATGTATGCACACCTTACATTATCAGCTCCAAAATGCTCCCAAGCATGTGTAAATCCCCTACTAAACAATGGTTTCGGAGGGGTGTTTAATATGATGGAATTATATACATATATCATATATGTTTGTGTGTGTGTGTAAATATATATATACATACATTCATGTATATACTACATCTGGTGTTGGTGTATATCACTTAATGGATACCGATTTCATGGTGTGTAATGGGGTGGATGCTACCAGCTCTTAACCAAGAAAGGTCATATTCTCAAGAAGTCATAGAAGAGCCACAGTGAAGAGGGGAATTTTCTTCAAAGAATAGTGGTGGATTTTGATTAGATGAAAACGACATTCCTGTAATCCATAAAGGTGCTAGTATCTATACATATATTCATATATACAAATGTAGATGGAGGCACGTTGATAAACGCCCAGGGCGTTTTGGTACATTTCGGTAAAAATTCCACTACATCATGTGTTCGGGGGTGGGGGGGTTGGGGATGGGTTGGGGGTGGTTGGGAGGGTAATAACGTTCTTGACGTGTGCGGGCTTGATGCTACCCTTTCAACATGTCCTTCTTGATGCTACGCTTTCAGCACGTTCTTGGAACTTCTAAGACGCTCTTGCTGCTACGCTTTTGTTGTTCTTCATCCTCCTGGCAGTCCTGCAATAGAAAGTTTGCAGATTTGAGCGCTACCAACCTGCATACGCATTTGAGCAACGGTTGCAAGACTCAGCTTCACTCTGATAGTGCAAAAAGCTGGCCAAAGTGGCATTCCCAGCACTCACCACAAGTTTAAAAAAACATGTCTCACATAACAAAAATGAGTTCGCGAAGAAGGTGAGATCCAGGAAGAAACCTGGGGTAGTGGTCGCTGGCACACAATGTGTCGACCCTTGGTGGCGTCAAAGACAGACCTGGAGGTGGCATTGCTGAAAAGCTAATGTCATATGTTTGGGGCTTCGTGTGGCGAAGCAATTAACCATGCCAACTTGACCAAAGAGTTGGGAAAGATATTGGAAAGATCATGTGACTTGGAACGACCCGGGCGAGCAAATGTAAAAACTAGGTTTGAGCGAAATGGACGCGGGGAGAGAAAAGAACATAAAAACCTGCAAATACCAATACAAAACGAACATGTGGCTGCCAAAACCACAGCGAAACGTTACTTTCATTTTCACACAAAGCACAAAGTGCGGTAAGGGTTGCAAAATTTGAACATGGAGAAATGCCTAAACCAACAAATATCCCAAGGGCAAATATCTGCGTGTGACCATGTAGATAGACATATATCATATATCATATATACATATCTACACAGATTTTTGCCTGTATATGTATGTACATATACACATACACATATAGGTGTATACATATGCACATGCACACACACACACACACCAATACATATATGTGTATATATATATATACAGATAAAAAGGATATGATTTACGATAGACGTGTTCCTGGGTAAATTGACCGAGGTCGCAGCCTTGAAGCTCTTCAGCCGCTGCTGCGCTACTGCCAGGCATCGGCCATTTCATGGGGAAATGAGACCTGTACTGCCATAATGTTCCACTATCTCCCATGAATGATATTCCATTATAGAATATCTCCATGATGTATCTATAGATATGATATACAATATACATTAATCTATAGGTATAAAACCAACGATTCTCATGATATTCCATGATATTCCATGATATCCCTATAGACTTGCTGGTTCTATCCCCCCTTGCGCTGGCAGTTTGGACTTCGTCTTGCAGCTGCGAGCGGAAGAGGGCATGGATACCGTGCTCCAAAGCTTAGTCCTGTTGCTGGGCGAAGCCGAGGGTGACAAAATGACGAGTTGTTCTGGGGATGTCATGGGGATTTAATGAGGTGTATTTGGGTGGTGAAATCTACATCTCAAGATGACCCAAATATATCCAAATATCTGGTTTCCGGGTCGCGTTTGGACGAATCGAGAAACCCATTTCACTGTCGCATACCAAAAACAATAGTGTAAACATACAAAAAGATGTGGGAAATACCCATGGATCTTCCCTGGGAAAATGATCTACAAATGGTGGTGCCTTTTCCATATCTTCCTGTTATTTTACCAGAGGGTAAATCAAATTTGAACGGTGATACATAAAGAAATATGTCACTGGTTTAGATTGATGCCATTCTATCGCAAAACATCCAAGGATGTATACACCACATTCTATCATGTCTTACAATGTATACCCACAAGGTTGTCACAGCGGAAAATGTACGTTGAACTCATCAAAACCCACTAATAGCAAGTGTCATAATTGTAATACAGTATAACTGAACTAAAACCCAACAATCTCAACTACAACAATTTTAACTCACTATAGTTACCTAGGTCAAACAAAAAGCTCTCAACTACCATATCAAGTTAGGTTAGTTATACATCCAAAATATCCCATTACAAATGTATATACATATTATATCTATAATATATATATACACTAATAATCTCTTGGTGCTTCCAGGCTATGCCACCACGAGTTGCTGTGTCTCTTGATGTACGGCAACCCCTGGCGCAACGAAGATCTCGAAGAGTCCAGGAAGCACCGGCTGCAGGCCGTGGACACGTGGCGTGGTTACAACCGGTTACAACCGGATGGCACCGGGGAAGGCTTGGGAACCAGTGAAATATGGGATTTACATGGCATATATCCCTGGATATATCCCTGGATATTGCTAGAAAAGTGGGTTGAGAACCTCAAGGATGTTTGATGATTGAATGAATTCATGAATCTAGATGGGAGATTCAAATACAAACCGTGTGCTGTAGTTGAAAGATTGAGTCTGAGATTGCTGAGTAGGAATTAGGAGCACCAAGTTTCGGAGAAAATTGTTATGTGGCGAGTAAGCGTTTGTGATCCAAACTGTGGTTGTGACTGACAACCTGGCTCGGGGGCCGCAGAAACCAGACCACCGAGATTCGTTGAGAGAAACTATGCAGAGGGGTTCCATATGGTTCCATACTGAGGCCCATTTTTTTGGCCCAAAAGCTTCCAACGATCCAAGCACCTCCCAGGTCCCTCTTCCTCCTAGCGAGCCTTGCGTGGCAACTCTCTCCATTGAAAGATGGCCTGGAAACAGAGAAATGGACCATAGAAGGTGCCAAACCCTTGGTGATTCGTGGCTCAAAGATTGATAAAGATTGGAGGGCTGGAACCCCAATCCATTTTTCAGGATTCCCAGAATCGACCAGCCTGGAAAGATTTAGGATCTCCAACTTGGAGAATGGAGGATGCCTGTTAACCATCCACTTAGTGTGATCACGTGTTCCACACCATGTTTCTTTGATACCAGGGCCTTCCCATTCCACTTACCCATACTGGTTGGTGGTTTGGGAAAAAAAAAAACATATTATTGGGAATGTCATCATCCCAACTGTTACTCACTCCATCATTTTTCAGAGGGGTAGGGCTCTACCACCCACCAACCAGCATATGCCATCTTTTGGGGGGATGAACCCTCATACATCACAGCTATGTCGGTGGTTCATCCCCATCCGTCTCACGCTGGTGACAGGTCGGGTACCACGTGAGGCGCAGTTCGGCAGGCGGGGATGGCCGATGGGCCGATGGGCCGATGGGGATGGCCTGGGGAATGGGAAGGGGATTTGCTATGGAAAATCACCATTTTTTCGAGGTAAATCAACGATTTCCATGGCCAATTTCGATAGCAAACTGTTAAATTACCAGAGGGTACCCCATGCATTGAACATAATTGAGAATGATGATGATTATAGTGGTTTGTTCAGGTGGGGTTATTGGTATTTGTGGGAGAAGAAGTGTTGGGCATGGAATTCTAATACAGTGGATTTCGTGCGATACCCATTTGTGGCCATCATCAACAGTGGATTTTTTCCTATGGCAAACAGTAGAGAAATTGCAGATCTCTCCAATAATTTCGCATGGCAACGGAAAATGCTATTTGAAATTGTAGAACCGTTTGCAATGAGGGGATTTCCATATTTTCATTTCTATCTTTGTTTGCCTTTCTCAAGAGAATCAGAAATCCTTTCTAGAATTCCACTTGAGGATTTTGTGGACGAAGCTTTGACCTCAGCGTCTCCGTTTCCCAAAGCGCAGGACCCAAGTGCTGCTGCCATCCATTGTGGACATGGTCTTTGAGAATGCGTTGGGAACCAATCCATTGCGTTCCGGACGGCTGGTTATAACGGTTCTACCCTAGGGTAAACATACAAAAAGATGTGGAAAAATTCCATGGTTTCGGAAAATGATCTACAAGGCGTAGCTTTACCACATCTATGTTGCTTTACAGGAGGGCAAGTCTTACATTTTGGGGGGGATTCTCTAGCCGGTTTCGGGAGTGTCATCCATCACCATTCCCAAAATCCCCCATTGACCAACCAATAGAAGGCCAATTTTTGCGCACTGCACTGCAAGGATTTTTGGAGGTGACACCGTGTCTGGAATCTTTGAGTTGGTCACTGACCCACAGCATCACCATGGATGCAACCTGTATCGATCTTTCACCATCCCTTGGAACCGAGGTCTGAGGAAGACTTCCAGCCATTTCTGAGTTGCAGTCCCAGGTATCACTCAAGTGATTTTTTAGTAATTCTTTACTGGGAAAAACCAATGGTGTTTGGTTGTCGATCCCATCGGATAGGTCGATTAGGTCGATCGTTGTATCGGTTGTATCATCACTGTGCACCAAAAACATCCAAAAACAGCATCATATACCATGAAATGTCAATCCTCCTTTGCATTATTTTATATCCAACATTATACATCACCATTATGTCTATTATGAGTGCAGTGCATCACCGTTCTCATCATTACATCACCACCATGTGAGCAGTATACCAACAATTATATAGTGGATGAAATATGATGACAGTTCAAACAAGAATCAACAAAACATGCAATGTTTAGCGAAGTAAATCATCATTTCCTCCATTTTTTCACACCAATTCCTGGCTGAAACTGTCCCACCCACCCATTGCACCGAGGTTCGATCTCAGCCGTGAGGCTCCTCTTGGAGGAGCTGCTACCAAACCTTGGGAGTTTGACCACTAAACAGACTAAACATGCAGAAAATGTTGGAGAAATGTTGCAGTGTTACAGGATGTTACTGGGTAGAAAATGTTGGAAAATGTTGGACCTGATGTGTGAATCGATGCGGAAAAACCCATGAAGAATGGGAAGATCATTGGAGAAATTTGGAATAGGAACAGCTTATGGGAGATTTGACTCATCAAAATGGACAACCATAAGATGCATATGGACACAACAATCGACAACAGACCCAGAATGTCATGAAGGGAAAATCTACAATAAACCCCTACATTTGGATAGAAACCGTAGTTTCCTCCGGTTGTTTCCTTAAGTTAATCAATCGGCATAGTAGACATAACCAGCCAACCGATGGGGTATCTCCTCAAAAGCAGACACTGATCGGACACCAAAGTGGATAGCGGCTTGACCGAAAGATGGCAACCAGAGAAGGAAAAAGATACACATAATATCAAATAATGGACTAGATTCAACATTGGGAATAGAAGGAATAAAAGGTCATATTGGTAATTCAAATATTAATCATGGGAATTCCTACTGTTCCAGCTTGTTGTGAATCAACATTGGGTCATATTGGGTCTTCACCCGCATCATTCAGATCCAACAGCTAAGCAGCAACCCAAAGACCTCATCAAGGACAGATGTGGAGCACAAAAAGAGCAACTAAAAAGTTCAGCCATTTCGGACTCATTTGCCAATCCATCGGGTTTTTTCCGGTTTTTCCTCCAGAAAAATGGGTGACCCTCTGGTAAACATACAAAAAACTATGGAAAATCACCATTGTTTATGGGAAAACTCACTATAAAATGGCCATGTTCAATAGCAGCTGTTAAATTACCAGAGGGTGCAGTAAAAACTGCCGAAAAGCCGACTTCACAAATCTCCAAGGTTTCACCACGTTTGGCCTCAAATCAGCAGCGGTTTCAGGAGCCAGCCACCCCAGCCTCCAGCGGCAACTGGGCAGCGGTTCGATGACTTTCCCGCCAGCTTTGGGGATTTCCCAGCTTGCCATGTACCGGAGGATAGGTAGACCTACAGGTAGACCTACAGTAACGAGGAAAAATGAAGGTTAAATCCACAAGAAATATGGAGATTTCGATTGAAATGAAAAGCTCAGGAGAGGATCTACAGATCTGTTGGTAGGTCATGACCCTCAAACAGACCAACTGGTTGAGTGGGAATTCTGTGCCATTCCTGGGATCCACTGAGGCAGCTACCCTGCAGTGGTGACATGAGATGATGCACTTCAATCGGTGAAGAGAAAGTGAAGAGACGTTCCACATGCGTTTTACTTTGATGTACAGGGGGTTTGGCCAATTTCAGAATCAAAGGTCATACAAATCAAAGATTTCCCAAATTCCCACTGGTTGGTTCATTCGTGCCCATTCTTGATAGTTCAATCCACATGTTTCTTGGTTTCAATCCCATTTGGGCTGGTTCAATCCGCTTTTCGGCTGCTTAAATCAGCTAAATCCATAGTTGAGGGTGGAAACACAACCCGAATTGCCCCTGGATGCTTCGATCTCCACTTTCACTGCGATCTGTGTGTCACCATGCTTTCATCGTCGCGCGGTTGGGGGTTTGGACCGCGACCCAGTGCCGTGTGCCGGGGAAAGTTGGCGCGGGACCAGTGGATACCCCAGTTTCGAAAGGGAAAATGATGATCAACCATAAGATATCTATGGGAATATCTCAGTCTAAGATGGTGCAGAAATGTGCAGAATTTCTTCAGTATCCCAATCTTTCCGGCCGGGATGTCACCAGGTTACTCAACCATAAGATGTTGTGGCACCCTACCCTACTATTCAGAGCCGAATGTTGCAGCACCAAGTGCTTTTGCCGCCGGCTCAAGCTTGCCTGGGCCTGTTTTACCAAGCGTTGAGGCCCATAGCGACTGAGAAACCGGGGAAGTGGCCAAAAAAAACCGAGCTGTATGGGAAAAATTGGTTGAATTTTTGCATCCAACCTAGATTGGTCATTATTAGAAAACATTGAGAGGGAAAGGAACCAAGGTGGTTGGTGCCTATTCACTGGTGATGATCCACTTGGGAAGATGAAGCCAATGAACGAAGCCTTTTGGAAATTGTACCTGGAATCACCTCTTCCTAGGGGCTTATGAAACCTCTATTTTGTGCAGGTCCTTTTAGGAGGTCATGGTTATAGTTACCCAAAAATCCTCGATAAACCCTTGATTGGTATATAATTTCCACAAGTAAAGAGTTTTACCATCACATAAACGTCCTCATTTATTACCTATAAGCCTATATAGAATCCTATAAATTCCTATAAATGAGGATATACTAACTGCATATCAATGTCCAATAATATCCTATAAATCCTATAATATAATCAAAGGAAGTTTAGGGGGAGAAACTTCCGTGTTACGGACTTTTAGAATGTCAGGGAAAGAGTTAGTCAAAGAAAGAGTTAGTGAGGGAAAGGGTTAGTCAAAGAAAGAGTTAGTCAAAGAAAGAGTTAGTCAGGGAAAGAGTTAGTCAAAGAAAGAGTTAGTGAGGGAAAGAGTTAGTCAAAGAAAGAGTTAGTCAAAGAAACAGTTAGTCAGGGAAAGAGTTAGTCAAAGAAAGAGTTAGTCAAAGAAACAGTTAGTCAGGGAAAGAGTTAGTCAAAGAAAGAGTTAGTGAGGGAAAGAGTTAGTCAAAGAAAGAGTTAGCAGGGAAAGAGTTAGTCAGGAAAGAGTTAGTCAGGGAAAGAGTTAGTCAAAGAAAGAGTTAGCAAGGTTCGTCAGGGAAAGAGTTAGTCAAAGAAAGAGTTAGTCAAAGAAAGAGTAGGGAAAGAGTTAGTCAAAGAAAGAGTTAGTGAGGGAAAGAGTTAGTCAAAGAAAGAGTAGTGAGGGAAAGAGTTAGTCAAAGAAAGAGTTAGTTAGTGAGGGAAAGAGTTAGTCAAAGAAAGAGTTAGCAAAGAAACAGTTAGTCAGGGAAAGAGTTAGTCAAAAAAAGAGTTAGTGAGGGAAAGAGTTAGTCAAAGAAATAGTTAGTGAGGGAAAGAGTTAGTCAAAGAAAGAGTTAGTGAGGGAAAGAGTTAGTCAAAGAAAGAGTTAGTCAAAGAAGAGTTAGTCAAAGAAAGAGTTAGTGAGGGAAACAGTTAGTCAGGGAAAGAGTTAGTCAAAGAAAGAGTTAGTAAAGAAGAGTTAGTCAAAGAAAGAGTTAGTGAGGGAAACAGTTAGTCAGGGAAAGAGTTAGTCAAAGAAAGAGTTAGTGAGGGAAAGAGTTAGTCAAAGAAAGAGTTAGTCAAAGAAGAGTTAGTCAAAGAAAGAGTTAGTGAGGGAAACAGTTAGTCAGGGAAAGAGTTAGTCAAAGAAAGAGTTAGTGAGGGAAAGAGTTAGTGAGGGAAACAGTTAGTCAGGGAAAGAGTTAGTCAAAGAAAGAGTTAGTGAGGGAAAGAGTTAGTCAAAGAAAGAGTTAGTGAGGGAAAGAGTTAGTCAAAGA
>CAMXCT020003243.1:41271-71551 GCA_947184155.2 Cladocopium goreaui
GAACCTCGATGATCTACCTCTGCGGTGCGACGGTTGCGAGACGGTCTCGTGTGTGGTCGGATCATGGTCGGATCGGTCTCGGATCATGCTCGGATCAGTTCCGCATTGTAAATGGGGTTTCAACTCTTTTTCGTGCATGTGCGGTCGACAGAATTCCATTGTGATTTGCAACTGTAGGATCGTTCCCGCAATGTAAATGGGATTGCAACTGGTGCTGGTGGATGAGTTGCCGATGGAATTCCATTGTGATTTGCAACTCTAGGATCGTTCCCTCACTGTAAATGGGATTGCAAGTGGTGCAAGTGGAGGAGTTGCCGATGGAGTTTTGGAGGAAGTCTCGCACGAAATGCGTTTTTGAGAGATAGCAGATGCACGAAACCTTATGTTTTTCCATACAAAGTCCGTCCCCGAACCTCGATGATCTACCTCTGCGGTGCGACGGTTGCGAGACGGTCTCGTGTGTGGTCGGCTCACGCTCGGATCGGTCTCGGATCGGTCTCGGATCGGTTCCGCATTGCAAATGGGGTTTCAACTGTTTTTCGTGCATGTGTGGTTGACAGAATTCCATTGTGATTTGCAACTGTAGGATCGTTCCCGCAATGTAAATGGGATTGCAAGTGGTGCTGGTGGATGAGTTGCCGATGGAATTCCATTGTCCTTTGCAACTGTAGGATCGTTCCCGCAGTGTAAATGGCTGCGTCAAGGTTGCTTCGTGCTGTGGCTGCATTGGTAATACTATTGTCTTTTGCAGCTGGATCTCGTAAATCGTACTGGAGTAGCTGCATGAAGGCTGCCACAGTGATTTGTCAGCAGATTTTCTCCATTTTGGCGCTAGTGATTTTCCTTCTAAAAATCCTTTTAAAAAGTGCTTCAAAGTCGTCTTTTTTTCACTTTGGCGTCGAGATCCGGTTTTGGAGCTGCAATTTCCGACGCCGTTGCGCGTAGTTCTATTGTGTTTTGGAACTCAATCTCTGCAGATCGCATTGTAATGGCTGCGTCAAGGTTGCTGCGTGCTGTGGCTGCATTCGTAATACTATTGTCTTTTGCAACTGGACTTCGTAAATCGTATTGGAGTGGCTGCATGAAGGCTGCGACAGTGATTTGTCAGCAGATTTTCTCCATTTTGGCGCCAGTGATTTTCTTTTTAAAAATCCTTTAAAAAAGTGCTTCAAAATCGTCTTTTTTTCGCTCTGGCGTCGAGATCCGGTTTTGGAGCTGCAATTTCCGACCCAGTTGCGCGTAGTTCTATTGTGTTTTGCAACTCAGTCTCTGCAGATCGCATTGTAATGGCTGCGTCAAGGTTGCTTCTTGCCACGGCTGCATGCGTAATACTATTGTCTTTTGCAGCTGGACTTCGTGAATCGTATTGGAGTGGCTGCATGAAGGCTGCGACAGTGATTTGTCAGCAGATTTTCTCCATTTTGGCGCCAGCGATTTTCTTTTTAAAATCCTTTTAAAAAGTGCTTCAAAATCGTCTTTTTTTTCGCTTTGGCGTCGAGATCCGGTTTTGTAGCTGCAATTTCCGACCCAGTTGCGCGTAGTTCTATTGTGTTTCGCAACTCAGTCTCTGCAGATCGCATTGTGATGGCTGCGTCAAGGTTGCTTGGTGCCGCGGCTGCATGCGCAATACTATTGTCTTTTGCAGCTGGACTTCGTAAATCGTAATGGAGTGGGTGCATCAAGGGTTCGACAGTGATTAGTAGTAGTGCTGGGAATTGATTAATGAAAGCTTAATAGATGACATATGAGAAGGGACGAGATGAGAAGAGATGAGCTGGGATAAGGTGAGAAGAGCTCAGATGAGATGAACTGTGGAGTGTGACGAGTGCAGTGTGAAGTGTGGAGCGTGAAGAGTGCAGTGTGAAGTGTGAAGTGTGATGTTTGGAGTGTCAAGGAAGCAGTGAGAAGTGAGGAGTTTGAAGTGTGGCCTGTGAAGTGTGGAGTGTGAAGTTTGGAGTGCAAAGAGTGCAGTGTGGAGTGTGAAGAGTGCAGTGTGAAGTGTACAGTGTGAAGGAAGCAGTGGGAAGTGTGAAGTGTGGAGTGTGGAGTGTGAAGTTTAAGTTTGGAGTGCGAAGAGTGAGTTTGAAGTGTGACGTGTGAGGTTTGCAGTGTGATGGCAGCAGTGAGAAGTGAGACGTGTGAAGTGTGGAGTGTGAAGTGCGAAGTGAGAAGAGTGAAGTTTGGAGTGTGAAGGAAGCAGTGTGAAGTGTGAAGTGTGGACTGTGAAGTGTGAAGTGCGAAGGGAGAAGTGTGAAGTGTGAAGTTTGGAGTGTGAAGGAAGCAGTGAGAAGAGAGAAGTGTGGAGTGTGAAGTGTGGATTGTGAAGTGTGGACTGTGAAGTGTGGAGTGTAAAGTGCGAAGTGAGAAGGAAGCAGTGGGAAGTGAGAAGTGTGAACTGTGAAGTGTGGAGTGTGAAGTGTGGAGTGTGAAGTTTAAGTTTGGAGTGCGAAGAGCGCAGTGTGAAGTGTGAAGTGTGAGGTTTGGAGTGTGAAGGCAGCAGCGAAAAGTGAGAAGTGTGAAGTGTGGAGTGCGAAGTGTGGAGTGTGAAGTGTGAAGTGTGAAGTTTCGAGTGCGAAGAGTGCAGTGTGAAGTGGGGAGTGCGAAGTGTGAAGTGTGGAGTGCGAGTCTCTGGTACCAAAGCTCAGTGCGCAGAATGGCTCAACATCTTGCACAGCAACAGTACGTGATCTTGCCGCAGAGGGATCAACTCTAGTTTGACTGCCGAGGGCTGGGTGTGCGTTGTTGTGAACCGCATCCGAGTCTGAATTGCTGTGCTTCAGTAACTTCGCTTTTCATGTCGAGTTGCAGACGGCAGAATGCCTCTGTCACTTAATTTTGGTTTCTGTGTGCGTTGTTACGAACCGCACAAGAAACCATGATCGTATTGCATACATGTGACAAAAAAAGGATCTTTTAGATTTTGGCTGCTTTTTCAAATCAACTTTTTCTGCTCTGGCGTTGAAGTGTGAAGGAAGCAGTGGGAAGTGTGAAGTGTGAAGTGTGAAGTGTGAAGGAAGCAGTGGGAAGTGAAAAGTGTGAAGTGTGGAGTGTGAAATTTCAGTTTGGAGTGCGAAGAGCGCAGTGTGAACTGTGAAGTGTGAGGTTTGGAGTGTGAAGGAAGCAGTGAGAAGTGAGAAGTGTGAAGTGTGGACTGTGAAGTGTGAAGTGTGAGGTTTGGAGTGTGAAGGAAGCAGTGAGAAGTGAGAAGTGTGAAGTGTGGACTGTGAAGTGTGAAGTGTGGAGTGTGAAGTTTCAGTTTGGAGTGCGAAGAGCGCAGTGTAAAGTGTGAAGTGTGAGGTTTGGAGTATGAAGGAAGCAGTGAGAAGTGAGACATGAGAAGTGTGAAGTGTGAAGTGTGAGTGAAGTGTGGGGTGTGAAGTGCGAAGTGAGAAGTGTGAAGTGTGAAGTTTGGAGTGGGAAGGAAGCAGTGAGAAGTGAGAAGTGTGAAGTGTGGACTGTGAAGTGTGGAGTGTGAAGTGCGAAGTGAGAAGTGTGAAGTTTGGAGTGTGAAGGAAGCAGTGAGAAGTGAGAAGTGTGAAGTGAGAAGTGTGAAGTTTGGAGTGTGAAGTGTGGAGTGTGAAGTGCGAAGTGAGAAGTGTGAAGTTTGGAGTGTGAAGGAAGCAGTGAGAAGTGTGGACTGTGAAGTGTGAAGTGTGGACTGTGAAGTGTGAAGTGTGAAGTGTGAGGTTTGGAGTGTGAAGGAAGCAGTGAGAAGTGAGAAGTGTGGAGTGTGAAGTTTGAAGTTTGGAGTGCGAAGAGTGCAGTGTGCAGTGTGAGGTGTGGAGTGTCGAGGGAAAGACACGGTCGGGACAGGATGTCTTTGAACTATAGGTCATTTATGTTTGGGAAACTTCCGCCGCCGGCTTGCCCGGGTCTATGTTACTATGATCACACTGATTCTCCAATAAACCTATCGACTTCTGCCGGAGGTGGTGATGGCGGTGAGCGGAACAGTGACCTCCTACAACCCCCATAAGGTGGGTTTGATGGCGTTTATCAGAGGTTTGTATATGACATTTCCATACATTTCCTCCAAAATGAAGTTGATGACTACTCTGGTAGGGTGGTAAAACCACCCCGATTCACTTGATGTAGTGTTTGTTGGAGTTTGAATGGGTATAAAAGTATAAACAGTCAACTTGATGAGATAGATTCTAAGAAAAATGAGGTCACTCTGTCGATGGCCATCTCAGGAACCGATTGATTGGAGGTACCTACCATATATATATATATAAGGCCTATGTAAGGCCTATGTTTTAGGGAATATCCCCAGGAAATATGGCCAGAAATTGACTCTGGATCCCATTAGTTGATGGGATCATCGCCCCGATGCTTGTGATGAAAACCTTCTGCCGAGTTAGGGAATAAACATGGAATAAACATGAATCCTAGGTCAATAGATTGATAGGATCAGATAGTCTTGCCATGTCTTGCCCCAGTATCATGTCGCAGGGATGGGGATTCATCGAATGCAACGGCCAAGATGTCTTTGTCAACAGGCGCATCGGCGCTGGGCGATGATTTGGGATCAAGATTTGAGACCGTCCAAGGATGGTCACTGCAATAGCCGACCAAGGGGACAATTTCTTGGTGTCAAAATGGTGAGAATGGCACATCCCAAAATAGGCAGTCCAATCCAGGAAAATCATGTTCTAGTCCCTCTAGTCCACGGAATTTTGGGATACGCCCCTAAAAGTCCAGCTTCCCTCAAGCAACATCAAGCAACATCAAATTCCCTTCAACACCAAACAACACGTGGCCAGGCGTCAGTGCGGAGGCTACTGCCTCTCCAAAGGCATGAAGGTCGCCTTCAACGTCACGCAGGGCGAGAAGGCACCATGGGGAGCCCCCCTGGGATCGTTGGACATTGGCAGCACGGTAATGTGGGTTCCTCCATCTTTGGGTACCCTCTGGTAAATTGACATAGACCCTGGTAGTTGTTGGGGTTGGAAGACTAGTTTCCATTAAAATCCTGGCTATTTTCAGGGTCTATGTTTATTTACCAGGGGGTATCCGGAATTGGTGGCTGATGCTAAAGATGTGTGAAAAATCTTCAACTCCTTTTTTCATCTTTTTTCGGGTGATGATGAAAAAAAACATGAGTGCTAGTGGTTTTGTTGCCATTGTCAATTAATTATGAAAAGTTTGGAATCAAATTTGACTGGATATCCCATGGATGGTGGAAAGGTATCCATGTCTTCCAAATCGTTCTGTGGGTTAATGAACCGCTGTGAGTTTCCTGTGTTTCACCAGTTGTAGTTGTTGCTATTGTTGATGATGATGGGGAGGAAGAGGAGGAGGACAATAGAAATGACACTGGTTTGTAAATTGTCATGATCGCACATCAGGTACATCAGTGTTTTCGGTCAGTTCGATAACTATTTTCGGTATAGCTTTGATCAGCTTTCTCGTGATAGACCCACGATGTTCCCATGATTTTCCCATGCTTCCAAGATCTCACCCTTTTTTTCTGCCAGGGCCAGCAGGCCACGGAAGTGAAGGTCATGGTGACACCGGAGGAAGCCACCTATCATGGCTGGGAAACCTATCAGCACCCGAAAGATGGCTGGTGCTTCGATTTCGAACGATTTTTTTGGATGGGAGGTGAAGCAATCATCGGATCTCAGTGAAAATTCCATTTTTGCCAAAGTTGTGGATTTGGGTGGATGGGTGGAATTTCGCCAATTTGGCAGAACATGATAAGAACAGGAAATGGCAAGTCGTTGATCCATCCCTTGGGCGAAATACCTTTGGTTCGATTGGGAAGTCACCTATCATGGCTGTCTTTGATCCATTGAATTATTCGGGAATGATTCGGAAGCATGTTCAAAATTTGTGCAAAATTCATGTGTTTCTTGTAGGTAGATTAGGTTACCATGTCGTTCCCCGTCAGCTTGAGATTCCAACATCCCAGTACGATGTATGCTTTGAAAGCCAGAAACATTGGCTTGAGCCACATTGTGTAAACACCGCAGGTATGTGAAGGTACGTGTAAGAAGCAGAGCCTGATCACTGCAATAATTACACAGATTGGTCGCTGTTGTTTTCACATCCAATCTTGGCAGAAAACATGGATTGAACCATGGTGGAATTCTAGAATGGTATAGGGGTTTTGCAGCAGTGCCAAGGTGAAATCAAGTCCTTCAACCCCACCAAGGGCTATGGATTTGTGGGTTGCGAGGCTTCCTTGCGACAAGTTCGGCAGATTCCCTGATTGCTTTTCTGGTTGGATATACATATACATACAATTCCTGTGAAACGACACGTCGAGTCATAGATAGACCGCTGTCGATGAAGATGTGTTTTCGGGAAAAGGTCGACTTTTTGAAGAACTCTTGGTATTTGTTTGTTGCCTTATTTGGGATCTAGTTTCCCAGTCATTCACCTGATCGATTTGGGTTTGGAAAGCTAGCCTTTTTTCTGGTTGCTGCAATAACCACCCTCTTCTTGTTCTCACAGATGCTCTCCACACTGAGAGGCCTTCCCAGGGCAAGATGTCTTTGTGCTCAAGTCCGAAATCCCTGGCCACTTGGATTTTGCATACCGGAACACTTAAAGATGATAATTCCAATGGAAATTTCAGGCTCCGATTCAAACTGCGTTTCCACTTTGGTCGATTCACCAAGGGTAAAACCTGTATGCTTCCATGGGGACATCCCCAAGAATTTCCTCCGCAGAATCCCAGAGATTTTGATCCGATCTTCTGTAGAGTGGTCCCCCATGTGGATCAAGACTTTTACGGTGCCCAGAAACCACCGATATGCGTAATTCTTGGCTGCGAAGCATCAAATTTCTGAGAGATCTCCCAATGATTGACCGCCAGAACAGCCTTTGCTCAGGCGGATTCGCCCCACAGGGAGGCAGGATGGGTTGAGAGGTTGAGAGAAAACCGTCCAGTGCATTGAACATGGTGAGTTCGACCTTGTGACAGTCCAGCTGAAAAAGTTTTTCACATACTGTAGACTCTAGATGTTACTGGGGGCAATTCCTTTTGGTACAGGCGTTGGAATTTAGAGAATTTTGAGAGATCTTTGAGTTTCATTATGAAATCAACATGGCCGGCTGTTCTTGCGAAGGCCATTGCAAATTCAAGGTGAAGACTGACAGTGAGAAAGGTGCGACGTGATGGAGACTAGCACCTGTGCATCACCTGGACGGCATTACAAAGCCCGACGTGGTAAAGCCAATCATACACCATACACCATGCCTATTCTTTTCTCTGGGGCATGTTATAAAGCATTGTTTCCGGTTTTACCGCATGCAATCATTGCGCGGATCTGCAAGATGGGGATGGAACAAACGTTCGAACAGATCATGAAAGAAGGCTATTTTGGACCCAAAATTTGCAGCCCAATTTCTGCTGAGCTCCAGCGAGGAATCAAAGAAATTGCCAGGCATGGAGGAATTTCGTCCCAATTAAATCCAGGGGTATTAGGTACCAATAGATCACCTCATTAGTGGTTTGGAACATGTGTTATTTTCCATATATTGGGAATTTCATCATCCCAACTGACGAACTCATATTTTTCATAGGGGTAGGTATACCACCAACCAGTCACATCCTTTCATATCTCCAGGAGATTCAAATTCCAAAGGTGACGATTCACCCAATGATCTGCAGGTATTTCTCAACATTGGGCCCCCTACCTTTTCACCATTGGTTTCCCCATTGATCACTGTAATTTGTATCGGGTTTGGCTACAAAATTGAATGATCAAAGAAGCTGCCATAACTTGGAATCATTGGAATCGCCATCAAATTATCATCCTAAGTGGGGCTCACGATGCCATGAACCATCCCCTGGTGTTGCCAGGTCCAGCTGCTACAGAAGTGCAGCTCCTCGGGGCCGCGGGAAATCAGCAGCACGGCAGATGGAGATTCAGCAAAATAGTTGGGTGGTACTTGGGTAAGCACCAGACAACCGTTGATAGGGGATAGAAGCACCATGAAGCACCAACAATTAAATGGGGAACAGGTCACTGTTCAACACGTGTTTGTGCCTTGGAAAGGCAATTCAAAAAGGGGAATGGGGCGATTAGCCAAGGGATTGGGGTAGCATATACTTTGTCAAGGTTGGGTAGTTACTTGTATGGTTGGACCCTGAAATTCCCTGAGATGAATTTATGAGTTGACAATGTGGTTCAGTGGGGGATAATTGGTGATATGAATTGGGTAGGTAGGTGGTCTTGCTTCGAAAGGATACATCTTTCTATCCAGAAATGGAATGAAGAGTTCCACCATCTCACGAATTTGACAAACCTTGAGCCCTTGGATCCAGAGCAATGCAGTGTGGAACCATACTGGTGATTAAACAAGGTCAGCGGCTCCCTGTCCTTAGGGTGCTTTCGAAGGTGGCGCAAAAACATTTGGGAAGTTTGAGAGGAAGCTATTGTATTTTGCAGCGATGCCACAAGTCATGTGTTTCTGTAATATCCATCGTGAGGATAGCAATGAACGCAACAAAAATACTAATTCAAGTTATCATCATTGCCTAGAAAACATTCGACATTAAAATTAAGAGTGAAGCAAGTTAAGCCTCACATTGAACAACAAGAGCGTTAGAGGATGTTAGAGGTCATTCACAGAACTGTCTTTCATGTGTCGCCAAGGTACCAGCAGATGAAGCAACTAGCCTTCTATGGCGGTTTCAAGGGCTTCGGAAAGGGCAAGGCATGGTCTGCCGGGTTCGCTGGGATGACTTCTTCTGGTGCCACGTGGAGTTCTCCAACTGATGCCTTACTTAGGAAGTACTCTCTGTCATATTTTCATGAAGTCCTCAGATTTTTCAGTGAATGATTGAAGCGAACCACACGTTTTGAGTCGCGACTCAACCCTCCAGTTTCACCCCAAGTTTATCACAGATGGCTTGATCCCCAACGGATTCCACCGGGACGCCAGGGCTTCTTCAAGGGCGGCAAGGGCCCACGTGTAGATCCGTCTCAGAAGGCGCCATGGGATCGCATGGAATCCTCCATGACAGAACGCCCCAAACAAATGGGATCAGACTGATCAGACTCCAATTTATAGATTGGTTATAGATTGGTTCAATAACATTCCACCAGGGTTTCGATTGGTGTTTAAAACATTGATGCTATGTACTGGGGCCCAGGTTCCATTTTTTGTGCCGGTCGTCAGGTGTGGATTGGTGGCATCTCGCGCCTTGGTTGGATGGGTCCAAGTGGTTTCCAAAAAATGGGGACCACTGAAGCTGTGTATTTCTGGTTGCGTAAATGTACGTGTAACAAGTTTGTGCAACATAGCCATATCGCAACAATTTTCCTGGTTTCCAAGGCTTCTGATATGATGTATAGATACTGTATAGGTGTCACAATCTTTACTTTGGTTCATTTCCAGAAGTGGCAAGATTGATACTATCATATACTATCCACATCTCGTCTTGGTTGTTATCCCCAGTATCACAGGATTGTTGCAAGTCCCAAAGCCACCGGGTTGCCCAGGCCGGGCACCTCCTGGAAGGTTCGGAGACCCGGAGCCGGAAGATGTCGATGGGATACCGGTGGGGTCTGATTTGTTTCAGCTGCAGATTGGGTGATGCTTCCAATGTCGGACCACCCCAGCTTCTGAAAGCCACCCCTGCGCCAAGGAACTGCAGGACCGGGGAAATCTGCTGCTGAATCTCCAGACAGCTCCATTGAGCAGAGCATTTTCGGATATCCTCTGGTTTTATCTGGTTTTGGGGAACACAAAAAAAGTGTCTCACATGGGTTTCACATGAAAATCTTCGACAAAATCCATGTAAACCCCAGGAGCACATGAACCAGGTGGGCAAGACCAAGTGGGTTGAGGTGTTCGAGGCCGACTCTGAAGCGGCAGAAATTGCTGACATGAGTAATATGAGTAGCAGAAATCCATGTTTCACATTGTTTCCCAACGAAAAGTTGGAGCTGTGGCGCAGCCTCAAAATGGTTGGCATCAGGGTAAAGCGAACCTGGCAATCTGTGCAAACATCCAGACAAGCATTGATGTCAAGGAGAATTACTTTAAAGTACCTGTACACATGTATACATCAATAATATTATATTATATATATATTATATTATATATACACACAGACCCTCCAATTACCCATAGAAATATATATAATTACGTGTATGTATATATATATATACATGTACACATTTTTATAGTGTATCAAATATGTATGTATATATATATATATATGCACAAAAAAAAGAAGAACTTGGAAATCGCCAGGACCCCCCAAGGACCCTTTCCATCCGTCACCAGGGCAAAGGTGCTGGTACCGGCACTGCAGCTTACAGTTCTGTGGAAGAGGTGGCACAAGCCATCGCAACCCTCAACGGGTGACCCAGCCGCCATCCCTTGGTGATTTTGTCGGAAATTGGGAAAACTTCGATGTAGTTCTTGGTTGAAATGGGGTTGGTTGAGGACGACCGTTACTGTAGGGGTTGGAACTGGTCACCCAAAATGGCAAGCTGCAGCTGTGTTCTTTGGGATCGGAAATCAACCGGGGGAATCCCAAAACGCCAAACCTTTTCCGATGCACTTAGGGGATGATCTATGCCAATCTATGCACACATAGTCATCCGCGGGCAAATCATGTTTTCCACGGCCCACTATACAAAGGCAATGTCGGTGTGTACACTATATATCATATAGTTAATATTATATTATATAATAATAGATAAATATATATATATGTAATATATTGTGTATATATAATTATGTAAATATATATATATATATATCCACAACAGAACTTCCATGTGCCCAAGCGGCTGGTTGCCAAGGTCGACCTTGGGAGGCGGTGCCATCCAGGTGGATGCTTGGGTCAAAGCCCCCAAGGCGAGACAGGGAGAAAAACCTGGCAGTGCAACGACAAAAATTGGGGATTTCAGGGATTTATAGCTGGTTGGTGGTTTGGAACAGGTTTTTTTTTCCATATATTGGGAATTTCATCATCCCAACTGGCGAACTCATATTTTTCAGAGGGGTAGGTATACCACCAACCAGTATAGCTGCAAAAAATATGGGGGTTGAAGCAACTGCCATGGAAGTTGATGGGTGTATCACAATCGTGAACCGGTCGGTGGTGAAAGCAAATCGATTTTCAGCCATAGAAATGGGATAATGATCACAAATGACAACCAGAAATTTCAGATGGGTTGAAACCACCAACAAGTGATGGGAAGTTTGATCAGCAAGCGATGGGATTTCATCATCCAATCTGATGGGGGGTCGACGTTGGCCCAGTGGCCCTAGCAGATTGCTCCCAATGTTCGAGGCTTTTCGATTTTGAGCCATACCTTTGGAAGATTGCCAACAAACAATAACAGTCTATAACAGTCTATAGTACTATAGTCTATATAAATTCTTATACAATGTTTGATGCGGCGATGCAAAAAGTGTGATGGATTTTTCCATGGAGCATATTGGATCAGCATTGAACTGATGACAAGAGGCGAACAAAATGGAGATTTTTCCTCTCAGACTGGTGGTTTTTTCTGTTCCTTGGTTTGCTGTGTTCCCTTGGGAGATGTTTCAGCGTTTCCGCAGGAGGAGGCCGCACCGGCGTAAATCTCTTTACAGCGTGCTGTGCTCCACCGACTGGACAAATTCGTGGCCCAAAATGTACGAAGCGAAAATAGCTGGTGAAAATAGCAAGTGTGGCTGGACTATGGTAGAACCTGGAGTGAGGGTCAGAACACTCATAGGATTTGCTTTTTATTGGTGACAATTCTGTAAGAAACTCCACTGTCCATCTTTTCCCAATGATTTTCAGCATCACCTTGGAAGTCCCAAAACATCCCACTGGTTAGTCAAAGGGACTTGTCTTGTGAACATCAAGCACAGACACATTGGACATCCGATTGTTCCTCGTGATGCCTCACAACAGATGAGGTGGGGAGCACAGCTTAGCATCTTTAACAAACTTAAAAGGTAGAGCGAACTCAGCCAGAGACAGCCCTGTGCTTTAAAGGGCAGCTCTACTCAGCCAGGTTTTGTAACGTATTTTGATGGAACACCTCAGTCGGACCATCTAGGTCACAGGCGCAATGGCAAGGTGTCGTGCTGTCGAATCGAGTTTATCTCCACAACATGTGATCATGTATATTAATTATTGATAATTATTGTACATTTGGTTTTCATTCATGCTCTGATTTAACAGACATGAAGCAACCCAGAGTTGTTCACTTCGACCGCCAGCAGTGAAACAGATGCGCAACTTGAGTGTGTTCCCTTGTAGGATCCGTCACTGTGTTGCAGCTGTGATGCAACACAAATACGGAAAGTGCAACACTCCACATGACCTCACGGAGGTCCCGATGATCGCATGGTTCACTTGACGAAAAAGTGGCCCTATATTTGACAGCCAGTAGAATCATTGAAGTATCAGTTCACAATTCACGAAATCAGTACAGATTGAGGGCAAAGTTTCTACTTTCCAAGGTCAGGAAACTTCTGTTCAGGTATATGTTCAATCAACCTTTGAAGGACTTTTCATGGCTATTCAGCTCAATTGCTTTTTTCGGGGGGGACATCCGAATTTGTGATGTTTGATCTATACGAGCACAACTAGTGTTTGGGAATGAAACCAGGAGCCTTTATACAATGCGAACAAATGCAACTGCGAATTGCCTTTCAGCTTTTGCATGTGGGAAATCCAGAGAACTCACCATGTGAGCTCGTCTTCATAAGCTGCCCAGCAGTGTTGCGCTTCGCCGGCAGCTCAGGGCCAAAATTTGATTGACAATCAGCCGAAAAAGATGGCGCGTCAGCCGCAAAAACCCACTTTTTTCTCAACGAAATGATACTGGAAGTGTGGCTCCTCACAAGATTATTTTATGAATATATTATATCATATGTATTATATCATATTATGTCCAATTATATTGTATATTATAGGGGATCCATGTTGGTTTCATGGCACTTTTTGGATCGCGGTGTGCCAACTGGCTCCAGCTTGAGCCTAGTCCATCGCCCAAAAAACTGAGGTGCGCTGGGATGCTGAGGGAAGTTCTTGAAAAATCCTCGGCAACAAAAGCCCAGGAAATGGAAATGGAATGAAGCAGCCACTCTTTCCCATCTTGCTTGGTAAGTTACTTAGATAATCTTATATATACATATGCATACATACATACATATACATATATATATATATATGTATAGATACATCATTGGTCAAAGTGACTAAGTGTCACCTCCAATGGTGATGAAACCATAGATCCATAGTAGAATGATTTTCAGGACATCGTGACATCTCCCAAGGTATCCATGGCGGTGAGTGGAACGGTGACCTCCTACAACCCACACAAGGCCATTGCTGGAGTTCACCCTGGAAATTGGGGAGAGAATGGTGACATTTTGGGATCTAAGATGGAAGCATCTTTGGGGCATTTAACCACCAGCCATGAAGTGGAATTTCCTGATTTTCCATGCCGTTTGGCCGATGAAGGTTCATCATGGCTGCGGCCAAAGCGAGAACGCAAAAATGCGATTGCACCACCTATGGCAATTTGGGAGGATGGTTGATTATTGTTTTTACCACATGACAAATCATTGGGACTAGCCCTGTTGATCCAACAATCCACTGTAGATTTTCGCATCTGACGCCGCAGGGATGGGGCTTTATCGAATGCAATGGCCAAGGCGTTTTCGTCAACAGGCTGCGAGTTAGGGAATGATTTGAACAGACGACAGACACGTCGAAAAGATGGAATCGCTAGGTGATGGTTTTCAATAACATTGGAAAATGGATATGTAAACATATATGCATATACAGTCATATACATATTGAACATATCCTCTGCTATGCTTTTACCCCCTCATCATTGGAACTTCCACAAAGATCAATGACGAGTTGGTCATCCTGCAGGTCCAACTAGTTTGCCTAGTTGGTTCGTAATTTGGGAGCTATGCCCCAAGACCTCTGGTTTCAGCGGGGTTTTCAACAGCCCTGACTGTTGGCTGTTTTGCAAATTCCACATTCCACCAAAATTCACTGCCGGTATTTGGCCACATTCTGGACCCATCACTTGATGAGGAATTCTCACCCACATCATCTTAGAGATTCTCAACTGGCGTACCCCTTATCACCATTGGTTTCCCCTATCAAGAATGACCAATAACTTGGATAAAATATGCAAAAAGTGGTATCTCGTTATTTTGGACACCCCGATCTTGACCACTTTTCCCCGTTACCTATGCCAGGCGGCAGTGCGGAGGTTATTGCCTCGCCAAGGGCATGAAGGTCTCCTTCATCGTGACGCAGGGAGACAAGGCGAGGTCACCGCAATGAAATTAGGGGCTTCACCAGCAATAAGTACAACCACTCACCATAGGGCCATAGGACATGACTGGATTTCTTCGAAGCAGCCTAGAGGAGTTGCTGTCCAGATTTAAAAAACGGCCTATGAAAATCATGAAACGGGTGTTATTTTGAGGTCTTCAGCTTTTGAGACACGCCCAGCAAAAATACATCAGCCGTAGCACCAAAACCATGGCCGGTTTCAAATGGAGTCAATATTCCAAAAACTCGTTGTTCCTTTCGCAGATCTCAGTTATTCGATGGATAAACTATATCAAAACCATGACTTTTCACCTCAATTTCCCAACGTCGTTGCCAGGGACAACAGGCCACCGATGTTAAAGTCATGGTGCCCCCAGAGGAAGCCATGTATCACGGTGCGGAGCTGAAAATGCTGATTTTGGTTGGGAAAGATGGTGGAAAGATGTGTTTCTTTTGGCTGGGAAAGAAGCTGGAAAATTTGGCCCAACAATTAAAGTAGACAAACCTCTGCATCTTGATGTTTGATGTTTGTTGTTGCTGGAAATGGCGATCTCAGCAAGAAAACACAGGAAACCCAAAAACTATGATATGGCTTTGGGAAGACAATGGTGAGGATTTGGAAAACACCCAATGTTTTTATGCCGGGTTTGTTGCCGAGTTTTTGCCTGACCAAACGATGAAACAATGTGGGATTACATGCTTTTTGCCAGCTAGACCCATCCAACACACGCAGTTTGAGCAACTTTAAGTCATCCTTGGCTCAGGTGAAATCAAGTCCTTCAACCCAAACAAGGGCTATGGATTCGTTGGTTGTGAGGCAGGACCGCAAGTGGAATCTCAACAGGCACTCGTGCACTTGACACCAAAAGTGAGAAAGTCTGACTTTCATCTCTCCTTGCTGCCAGACAATCTTGGCAAACTTGGCCCAAAATCGACCTCATGTTCTCAAGCTGGGGTTATAGTTCTTAATCAGACAAAAAAAAGGTTTGCTCCAAGAGATTCAAGAGATTCTTGTATTTGGCACCATTTGGCACCATTTGGCACCTCTGCAATCTCACCTGCAATCTCACATCCCAAAAAACGGTGAGGCCTTCCCAGGGCAAGACGTCTTTGTGCTCAAATCCGAAATCCCTGGCGCCTCGGAGTTTCCGGAAGATCCACTGGCCCCACTGGCAATACATCCACAATGTGTGAAATGTTTTAAATGTGTGAAATGGATGAGAAAATTGACAGAAACTGCAGTTTTGGAGCCTTTCTTTTGGTAACACTGGGAAGGTGGGAGTGTTTTTTCATGATCTTAGCGGTATCCACTTCGCCGACACATTATGAATTTCCAGGTGGCTTTGCGCCGCAAGGAGGTCGGAGAGAAAGCAGATGGAGTTCCGGAAAAGATGAGTCTGTAGTCTGTATATAGATAGAGTGGATGGATTGAAATGTAAATCTATCAGTGTTGGATAGCATAAATATATATATACGGCAATACATTTAATTCACTGGATACCTGTAACACCCATATCATTATTATATGTGCATGTGGTTGTTCTTCTTTGTTTGGGTTGGTATGTGCTTTCATGCATGTAAGTCACTAGTTCCAGGTCTTCAGTTGACAGGGCAGGTGTGCTCATCTTTCCATATCTCCTGGTGGCTTAAGGATGACTGGATCATGGATTATACCCGGGGCTATAGCCATGCATCCAACTGTTTGGGTTATCTACCACTGAAACAGATGATTAAGCCACTCAGCAGAAATTAGGAGCCCGTGATTGTAACCGGTTGCTGATGACCTCACAGAAGATATGTTGGAAGATATTGTTGTTTGAATCTGCCAAGATCAATGTGAGAAGTTGCAAACTAAACAAGGCAAAACAGGAAATATTCCTGTTGGCTTAGCCTGAAGGGTTGCCCCTTAAAACGTGGAGGTCATTGCAAGTTCAAGGTGAAGAACGATAGCGAAAAAGGCACGACACTTTGCAGGTGAAGCTGGCACAGGTACAGAAGCGCCTTCCACAAGTGTTCACCCGAAGTGCGATGTCCACAGCTTGTCACCAACTGTCACTTCAATCATCTCGTGCCCGTTTGAACATCCCGATCTCCAGGTCCAGCTGCCACAGAAGTGCAGCTTCTTGGAGCCGCTGGAAATCAGCGCCTTGGAGAGAGTCATGGTGGTGATGGGTGGTCAAAAGTTGGGTTAAAGCTAGGGAAAGTCAGGTATGATTGGAAGAATTTCCGCACGAAAATTGGAGAATGGATGTGTGCCGATCCAAGTTTTTTGCACCAATGCAACGAACAGATCAGCCAGCTGGTGCAAGAATCTCAAGGACTTTAAAGGTACATTGGTGGGCTATCACACCTTAGGACACGTAGAGAACCCCTTGGTCCATTTCCACAGAAAAGCTCAGCCGAAGGTATCAGCAGATGAAGCAAATGGCCTTCTATGGCGGTTTTAAGGGCTTTGGCAAGGGCAAGGTGGGGTTATGCGGCTTCCATCGGCTTCCAGTATACCTCAGGTCCAACTACATAGCTGCAATCAGCTCGACAGATGGCCGGAACGTATGACCCACATGGCCCTCACAGATCAACAACTGAGATCCTCCAATGTTCAGCCATGGCCCACTTGGCCTTTTTGCATTTGTCATGTGTCCTCAAATTTCTTGCATCTTATTTTCTGCGACTCAAATGCGACAGAATGGCTAAACAATGTTCTAAATGTCTGAAGCGTTGAAGATGTTCATGATTCGCTGTAGAAATTCGAAATGAAGTGGCTCTAAAAAGATATACTATATCATAAAATATCTACTGTATATTATAGATATTTTATAAATATTAGATATTAAAGATCTTAGATTTGAGGCATTCCATCCAGGAATCCACCGGTCCTTACCGGTCCTTGCCGGTCCTTGCCGTTCCGCCAGGGCAAGGGCAAGGGCCCACGGGTGGATCCATCGGAGAAGGCGCCGTTGATAGTATTGTACTAATACGAATATCCTACATATATCTATAGTGTATATGATATGTATGAATATTATACACTATATCTATAGTATATACATAGTATATAGATTTTTTATAAAGTATATCTATGGTATATACGTATTAGTATGATATATAAATTATATGATGTAGCATATGATATAGTATATCATTGGTGAAACATTGGCTGTTTAATATATATAGCCACTGGTGATGTTACCATCCCCATCAACAATCTATGATGCCGGCCAGGTGTGGATCGGCGGCATCCCGTGCCTTGGCGACATGGGTACTGTTCAAAACAGAAAGGCACCTCATTTTGAGACATCACCATATATATAATATGTAATATTATATACATAGATAGATATATGATAATATTATATCTGTATATTATATATATATATATATATATATCATGCATAGATATTATATATGTATTCCCAGATTATAGAGTACATGCATGCATGCATACATACATTAATTCATTCATACATACATGTGTATGTATATGTATATATATATATATACATTCTATGTCTAGATGTATGCATTCATAGATAGGTACATATCCCTGAATATCCCCAATGGATCCAGTTACTGAGTCTGGGGGAATATTTTGGAGCCAGACCCATCCAAAACGTCAGATGATCCCAACCTGAAGCGGTTGCTATATGTGCTATGGCTAGATGGCTTTGAGGAAAAGACTTTGGGGTCAAAAGATCCATGGGTGGCTGCAGATCTCAGTTCTCTGTGCATGTCTTTGTGGTTTCTGTTTCTCTGCTTATCTCGTGGAGAACGATGAGAAAGTGCCTCACAAACCGAGGCCAGGAATCACTTGGAAGGCGCGGAGCGGAGTTGAGATGGGCCCTGGGCGGGCAGTTTGCTGCGGATTTGGGGCAGGATGTGTGTTTGTTTCCAAAAAAAATTGTTTGTTTGAAGTGCACTACACCACAGAGGGTACTGCAACAAGCTGACAAACACGCGCAAAAAAAAACGGCCTTAGTTGTGAAGCCAACAGTTCTCATGATGTCTTCTTTGGGATAAAAAGGAGTTTTCGAAGAGGAGCCATGTCTCCCGGTATACATGTGCATCATGTGGAGATTTTTTGTGCAAACTCTTGGGTAGCATGTTGGAGCATGTGTGGAGAGTGGATGGTACAGCAGAGACTACCCCAAAATGAGTTTTAAGTCTATGGGGACGTACTTCCAAGATACATGAGCAAAAAATGGACAGGTTGCTCAATTGTACCTGAAGATCTTCCAGGAAATTCTACACATTTAGATTGTTCCTCCCTCAGGTAAAGCTTTCACAGCCCTTGTAAACATCCCGTGTAGTGCTGCCAATGCTACCTTCATCCCACAACTGCCTGGTCAGGAACTGCAGGACAGCAGGGTGTAGCATTGGAACTGAGGGCGCACCTTGTGCGGAGATCTCGGGTCATCATCACAACTCAGGAAGATGGATCATTATTAATGGGTATAAAACTTGCTTGGTTCAAACAGTTCAAACAGTTCAAACAGTTCAAACAGTTCAAACAGTTCAAACAGTTCAAACAGTTCAAACTTCAGTTTTCAATGGATTGTTGGCCAACATCCCACTTTTTCTTAAAATCACTGGAATCTTTGCTGCAGGAGCACATGAATCAGGTGGGAAAGACCAAGTGGGTGGAAGTCTTTGAGGTGCGGCGGTGTGCTAACGGTGCTAACGCTGCAGCCCAGTATAGGTAAATGATATCCAAAAGGGGGTGAAAATTGGTTATTTTACCATATGTTATCTCGATATTTCCCAATGAATCCATAGCAGGCAACAGATGTACGGATACTCTCCAACGAGAAGTGGCTCTGTCCAACACTTGTACTTGAGGATTTAAGCAAAAAAGATACGGGGGTACAAAACTAACCACCTTATTTTATAGGGATGAAAAAATAGGATGCATGACCAACATAAGAAAAATTCGGCATATTAGATTAACAGTTGCAGATTTGCGATACTCTATTTTGAGACGAAGCCAAATGTTTCTGGATGATGGTGAATTGGTGAATTCCTGGAGAGTCTCATTGAGATATCCTTTCCCTGGGATCAGGGATGAAAACTGCCAGGGCAAAGGTGCAGGCACCGGCACCGCTGCCTACAGCTCGGCCGAAGAGGTGGCACAAGCCATCGCCAGCCTCGACGGGTGCGGCGCATTGAACGGGATGGGATGGGTCCAGTTTCTGATGGATTTCAGAAGCTTTGGGGGATCCATTTCTAATAGATCCATTACCTGATGGGATGGATTTCATTACCTGATAGATTTCTTAAGTTCATCAATGTTGGGGGATTTAGCAAATGTGGAACCGTAACATGATGGTAGCAAAAACTAAATCTTGTTGGCAAAAGAGGCTATATGCCCAGTGTTGACATTGGGAGAAACCACCGATGCAACGAGAATGGAGGATCAAAATCAACTTTGAAGATGTTCTGGTAAAGTAAAATAAATGGCTTGCCGTGTCAACAGATCTATTTTTCAGTGCTACTTCGACTAGATTCAGGAGACGTTTCCATGATGGTTTCCATTGGTTTCCATTGGTTTCCATATGGGGAATCCCGAAACGATCCAACATTCCCCACATTGGAACCGCCCAGGTCAGCGTTGGGAGGTGGTGCCATCCAGGTAGATGCTTGGGTCAAAGCCCCGAAGGAGATTGAGATCCGATTGTGAAATAGGCGGATCTTTCAAGATGAGAATATAATAGAATATACATGTATATACATATATATATATATACATGTGTATTATAAATATATATATATATATACATATGCCACCTACTTATAAGTGTTGTCAGGTGTAGGACTGGTGAACATGATTGAGACAGTCTTGAGATGCCAGCAGATATGCAAGGCTCGCTTGCGGTAAATACTGAAATTCAGAGCAGATAGGTGAGAGTGGCTATTTCAAACATTGAGGATGAATTTCTATCATCATGGCCTCCCACCATTTCCAATTCCAGGAGGAGGCGGCACCGGCATGAGCCTGATCTCTTAAGCTGTGCTCCAACAGCAGGTACAAGCATCCAGTTTTGGTTCGAGATTGGAGCACGGCATTTTAAATCACTAGACTTAGAGCGGCTCGCTACTGGGGCGGCTCCAATAGAAAAAGAAAGGTGTTTGGACAGCCAGATGCCCAATGCTATCAAGGATTTTGTAACGTATTTCACCTGGCGTCCGACCGTCTGTGTCGCTTCAGGCACAGTATGTCGCTCTCCTGGAATTCATAAACATATATATATAGATATATATGTATATATGTATATATATATGTATATATATATATATATGTATAATTATGTATGTATATATATATATACAAAGTCTTTAGTGCATTGTCCATGATTGTTGCCTCAGTTGGTTTTTTTCATATATCATCTCCTATCGGCCGCCGGGAGAAGCTTCAAAGAGATGCGCAACTCGTGTGTGTGTTCCTTTGTATGATGGTCTTTGTGGTGCAGCTGCCACGATGCAACACGAGCAAGTGCAAGGATCCACAACAGACAACATGAGTTGCCCCTTGAATCTCAGGACTCAAACCCCAACTTTTGACATACCACCGGATCTCGAAAAAATGCAGGTTTCGGAGTGTTCTTAATGGCAACCTGGGTGTGTATAATCCTATGTGGAAGATCTGATGGTTCTTGATGAGGCAGCCTAGTATCCCCTAGGGATATCTTGGGATCTACCAAGCGCAAAATGACCCTACAATCAAAACAAGCAAACCACAGCAGTGTCCGTGTTGCCCTTCCAAGCCTTTTGGCAGCTGCACCCCTTGAGGGGTTTGGTAGTCTTGGTTGACGCGCAGTGCATCCGAAAAAAGGGAATGGCCCCGAGACGGAGTTCCAATCATCTGCACTTTCGATGTCACCATAGATGATGGCTTATAGATTTGTACATGTGTATGTGTATGTGTATATATAGATATATATATATATAGATGATATGGGCAACCCCTCCAAAATAACCTTGTCTCAGGTTGGTGAATTCTTGTGGTCCAGCCAGATAGGACAGTCTATTCCAAGACTTGGGATGCAGATCTACAGTCTGCTGTGAAAGGTTGAGACAGGTCTCAGGTAGCATGTAAGCATGAGTGAAACAAGTGAAACGGGTGCTTGTCGAATCTTGTCGAATCTTGTCGAAGTTGATTGGGACTTTCCCTGCAAAAAAAACATACTGCCACCCAAAGAACGAATAGCACTTGGTACGACCATAGAAGGAGTACTTTGTAGTGACTGAATGATTCGTTGAACGAAGATTCTGTCGCCATGTGATGTTTGGGTGATCATTGGCTCGAGCCGGGTTGGGCGTATTGAGCCATCACAAAGAGAACAAAATCCGAGGTACCTTGGATGGTCAGGGGGGTTGTTATGGCAAGATTTCCAGGGGGATCAACGGGGATCAACGGGGTGTTGGAGGAAACAGTGATGATTTAATTGATTTAATTGACAGAGGTTGATCATGAAATCGGATGTCCTTCCTCCAACTTGGATTTGCATGCCAATCGGGTCAGCATGTTGACAAAGGCTTTGCGCACTGGTGGGAGATCAAATCTAGTTTGGTGCTAAGCTGCTTTGTGGTGAGATTAAAGCGCCCGGCCTTTTCTCAGCCGATAAGTGGATGTAAGATTTGGTATATTATATAGTTCTGATTTTGCCACAATGATGAGTATACCTTGGAAATATCAGCTGATTATATCTTCATTCTTGTTGGTCATTTCTCGTTTTGTTGTTGCTTCAAATCATATTCCTGTGTAAGCTACTTGTGTCGGTAACACAGCAATGATTGGGCGAAATTTCTCAAAAAACAAGCCTCACATTGTAGACCCTCACTATCTGGTTCTATACCTTATTTCATGCGAACAAGAATCTGTTCGGATCCCCCTTAGATAACCCTCGCTGTTTGTTGGTCAGATGTATTCACTGCTGAGACCTCCCATGTTTGTTTAGTATTCTCCATACGTTTCTGTTGATCCATCTCCCATATAAGTTTGTGGTTGGATCCTTTCTTCATAAATGGTATCCCATGACAAGTTACATTTGCTGATCAGTCGAGGTTTTTAGCATGGCGGTGAGTGGAACAGTCACCTCCTACAACCCCCACAAGGCAGGGAACTGACCAAATGGTCGGAAAGATTGACTGTTCAACGGGGATTCCACACCTTTTTAAAGCTGAAAAAAATCAGGATTGGAATGATTGGAAGATCAAGGAGGCAACATACAGGGCTAGGAGCGCTGTAGGTTGGCAACTTACAGGGGTAGGATCGCTGTGAGTTGGCACCATACAGGGGCAGGATCGCTGTAGGGTGGCAACATACAGGGCTAGGAGTGCTGTAGGTTGGCAACATACAGGGCTAGGAGGGCTGTAGCTTGGCAACATACAGGGCTGGGAGCGCTGTAGGTTGGTAACTTACAGGGCTAGGAGGGCTGTAGGTTGGCAACATACAGGGCTAGGAGGGCTGTAGGTTGGCAACATACAGGGCTAGGAGAGCTGTAGCTTGGCTGGGAGCGCTGTAGGTTGGTGTAACATACAGGGCTAGGAGGGCTGTAGGTTGGCAACATACAGGGCTAGGAGGGCTGTAGGTTGGCAACATACAGGGCTAGGATGGCTGTAGGTTGGCAACAAACAGGCTAGGAGGGCTGTAGGTTGGCAACATACAGGGCTAGGAGGGCTGTAGGTTGGCAACAAACAGGCTAGGAGGGCTGTAGCTTGGCAACATACAGGGCTAGGAGGGCTGTAGGTTGGTAACTTACAGGGCTAGGATGGCTGTAGGTTGGCAACATACAGGGCTAGGAGGGCTGTAGGTTGGCAACATACAGGGCTAGGAGGGCTGTAGCTTGGCAACATACAGGGCTAGGATGGCTGTAGGTCGGCAACATACAGGGCTAGGAGGGCTGTAGGTCGGCAACATACAGGGCTAGGAGGGCTGTAGGTTGGCAACATACAGGGCTAGGAGGGCTGTAGGTTGGCAACATACAGGGCTAGGAGGGCTGTAGCTTGGCAACATACAGGGCTAGGAGGGCTGTAGCTTGGCAACATACAGGGCTAGGAGGGCTGTAGCTTGGCAACATACATGGCTAGGAGGGCTGTAGGTTGGCAACATACAGGGCTAGGAGGGCTGTAGGTTGGCAACATACATGGCTAGGAGGGCTGTAGGTTGGCAACATACAGGGCTAGGAGGGCTGTAGGTTGGCAACATACAAGGTTAGGAGGGCTGTAGGTTGGCAACATACAGGGCTAGGAGGGCTGCAGGTTGGCAACATACAGGGCTAGGAGGGCTGCAGGTTGGCAACATACAGGGCTAGGAGGGCTGTAGGTTGGCAACATACAGGGCTAGGAGGGCTGTAGGTTGGCAACATACAGGGCTAGGAGGGCTGTAGGTTGGCAACATACAAGGCTAGGATGGCTGTAGGTTGGCAAGATACAGGGCTAGGATGGCTGTAGCTTGGCAACATACAGGGCTAGGAGGGCTGTAGCTTGGCAACATACAGGGCTAGGAGGGCTGTAGGTTGGCAACATACAGGGCTAGGATGGCTGTAGCTTGGCAACATGCAGGGCTAGGAGGGCTGTAGGTTGGCAACATGCAGGGCTAGGAGGGCTGTAGGTTGGCAACATACAGGGCTAGGAGGGCTGTAGGTTGGCAACATACAGGGCTAGGAGGGCTGTAGGTTGGCAACATACAGGGCTAGGAGGGCTGTAGGTTGGCAACATACAGGGCTAGGAGGGCTGTAGGTTGGCAACATACAGGGCTAGGAGGGCTGTAGCTTGGCAACATAAGGGCACAGGGGCTTACAGGCTAGGGGCTGTAGGTTGGCAACATACAGGGCTAGGAGGGCTGTAGGTTGGCAACATACAGGGCTAGGAGGGCTGTAGGTTGGCAACATACAGGGCTAGGAGGGCTGTAGGTTGGCAACATACAGGGCTAGGAGGGCTGTAGGTTGGCAACATACAGGGCTAGGAGGGCTGTAGGTTGGCAACATACAGGGCTAGGAGGGCTGTAGGTTGGCAACATACAGGGCTAGGAGGGCTGTAGGTTGGCAACATACATAGGATGGCTGTAGGTTGGCAACATACAGGGCTAGGAGGGCTGTAGGTTGGCAACATACAGGGCTAGGAGGGCTGTAGGTTGGCAACATACAGGGCTAGGAGGGCTGTAGCTTGGCAACATACAGGGCTAGGAGGGCTGTAGGTTGGCTACAGGAGGGGCTGTAGGTTGGCAACATACAGGGCTAGGAGGGCTGTAGGTTGGCAACATACAGGGCTAGGAGGGCTGTAGCTTGGCAACATACAGGGCTAGGAGGGCTGTAGGTTGGCAACATACAGGGCTAGGAGGGCTGTAGGTGGCAACATACAGGGCTAGGAGGGCTGTAGGTTGGCAACATAAAGTTGAAACGATTGGGATAAAGATGTAGAAATCAGTAGAGTTATAGGTGTTTATCTTGTGTCAAGTACAGAATTGTTTGGTAGGCAACCATTGTTTGTTTCTTCATAAGCAAGTTCATTCCTGCCGCAGGGTTGGGGCTTCATCGAATGCAATGGTCAAGATGTCTTTGTCAACAGGCACGGGTTTTTGAGTTCAAGGAGTTTGACCAAGAATTGGGCATTTGATAACTACCTCTCAAGCCAATGGCCCAGAGTTGGTCTTTTTTGGTGACGAGGCAAGTTCACCCCATCGCTATGTTTGGGATTGGTACCATCCATTCTGAAATACATATTGAAATGCTGCTTCATGAATGTTTTGCTTTGAGAAGTGACTCCCTGACCGCAGCCATTTGCTGGCCATGGCCATTGGCCCAGCACCCGCACTTGGTTGCTGGTCCCAGTTGGCATTCCCAATGAAGTAGGAGATCAACATGAAAGGCGTCCACTGGTCTTGGACGAGGTTGAATCGATGGTATTTTGATTAGAAGTTTGTGCGCCAAAAATCTTCACAGGTCATGCCTAATGGTTCCAATATAAAAGAATACCATACGTAAATCGGTCGATTTTGGTTGCTTCCAATTGGAATGTGGATCATCTCGGACCCTGTATCAAAGATCAGACTCCAGACTCAGATTTGCCCAGAAACCGATGCCTTGCAGCCCCAGGCGTCAATGTGGAGGCTACTGCCTCTCCAAGGGCATGAAGGTTGCTTTCAATGTCACACAGGGTGAGAAGGCCGCCCACCATCCTTTGTAGCCATTTGATGTCATTATGATGTCATTTAATGTGTGAGTATCGATCCAGTCCTTGGGTCGTTCAAAGGATGAACAAAAAGCCGTCACAAAGTGAGTGCTCTTCCAGTCCCAAAAACCTCATATTTCGAGCGTCAGCCCTGCCATGACTCAGTTCGCAGGGACAACTGGCCACGGATGTGAAAGTGATGGTCCCTCCTGAAGAGGCCACATATCATGGTGTGGAAACTCCAGTTCGGGGGCAACAGGGCTCAGGGAGCTTCATGTGCAGGAAAATTGTTCTATCTGAAAGATGTAGAAAATCTTGTGTTCCGCAAGATTTCCGGCGATGGGATCTGAGTCTGTGGTTCACCTGAGGTGAAATCAAGTCCTTCAACCCCAGTAAGGGCTATGGATTTGTGGGTTGCGAGGCGCCAGTTCCGCACCAGTTTTCATGGTCGTCGATTTTATGCCAGCTCCACTCGGAAGAATGGACCCACTGTTCTTGATCACTTTGGAAGGAATTGGAACCATCGACACTGGTATATCTTGTTCTTGTTCTTTAGTCGGTGTGAGATGCCGATTGCAACACGGTCCCTTTGGACACACCTGGCTATGTTGATCGGTTTGGAACTCGTTACTATGACTGGGATGAGCGAATTTTAGGTATATGTCCATAGGCGCTCCATAGGGTTAAAAGGTTAGAATAAAATTTTGGAGCTCTCTCAACTGTTGGGTCGACACATTCTCCAAGTGCGCCCAGGCCTTCCCAGGACAGGATGTCTTTGTGCTGAAATCCGAAATCCCAGGCCACGGACTTGGCAGAGCTGAGAAGTGTCAAGCACCCGACAATTGGACCCTTGGATCATCTTGAATCATGGTGGCTGAAAGTTATGCAGAATTTTAGACATGTACTTTGATGAGAATCCGGCACTAGCACCATGGATGCCCGCCAGCCCAGGTGGCTTCGCCCCGCAAGGAGGTGTTTGGTGCTGGGATATTTGGAGGATCAGTTTCCACTAGGGCATTTTTGTCGACCAGACCAGACTTGTTTGATATTCTTGGTGTCGAACCCAGAAAAATTCATCCGACTTGAGGATTTGTTTACTTTGCAGCCCTTTTCGGATTGACCGCTAGTGTGTAGTTTCCCACTAATGTCTCCATATCGCAGTTGGATATGAATCTTTGATTTCAATTTGACTTTTGCAACCGTGGTTCCACACATTCAGTAGCTGCTACAAGTCAGTTTTTGCTGTGCTCATTGGCCCCTTTTTGCTGCAAGTGTGCAACAACATGAGCTCGCCAAAAAGGTATCAAAACAGCCCGTGGTCGTTTGCTGCGTGTTGGAAGGCCATTGCAAGTTCAAGGTGAAGACGGATAGCGAGAAAGGTGCGCTGCGTGGTCTTTGACTTTTCCAAGCTTCTTTCTACATCCACATGTGCAAATTACAAGCAGAACCGTCTTTAAAACAAGACAAGAGCGGCCAAGAACCTTTGGCAGTTGTACACTATCCACACCTGTCATTATTATGATACATTATGTCATAGATATTGAAATTAAATAGGTAATAAATTTACTAAATCTAATAACCAACTAAAATTCGTATTCCAACAACCAGCCAATCGTGGTTGCAAGGTCCAGCTGCCACGGAAGTGCAGCTCCTTGGGGCAGCGGGAAATCAGCAACTCGCGTTGAAAAAACCGTGTTTTTCTGACCCCTAAAAACTGGGATGGTCCCTGGAAATGTGAAGATTGCTGTACTTGTCTGTAGTTGCCAAATTGGTGATGAGGTAATTACTTGTATTCCCAATGGAACCAAAATTGTTGTTTTGGTAAATGGATGGATTGATATCCAAAAAAAAACAAGCTGGGAATGCAGAGGGTGATCCAGAAAGAGTGTTGGAAAATGATGAGGCCCGGAATCCCAATACACAAGATTATTTGGGTTGTACTGTAGTTGGTGATATACACCAGATTTTTACTGTGCCTGTGGGATCCATCTAGACCAATTTCAGGTGGCTTTGGAAGTTCCCCTTCTGCTATGAGGTATCAACAGATGAGGCAGATGGCGTTCTATGGCGGTTTCAAGGGTTTTGGCAAGGGCAAGGCCTGATCCACCGGAAAGTTTGGATGGGTGGAGTTGCCTTGATGAATGGGGCTGCTTTGGCGATGCTTGGAATAATGTATGGTGATGACTGCTATTTGCCAATGGATGTTTCCGGGAGTAGCTGGTGAAATCAAACGGCTGACCCAAACACTGGGATTTGTGTGAGTGAACTAATGGGACCTTCGATTTGTTATGGTATGCCCTTCCAAAGATGCACAACAGATGCAATCCCCTAGCATCCTCAGATCATGCTGCCGTGCCCAGGGCTTCTTCAAGGGCAAGGGCCCACGCGTGGATCCATCTGAGAAGGCACCAGACTACCGTGATTCGCAATGCTTCAGAAAGTTACTCCCGTTTGGTTCGCAACATTTCAGAGTTCTTGTCACTTGAAAATGGGATTTGCAGATGATTCCATGGTTTTGGGCGTGAGTTGTACCCTACCCGAAACAAGCATAGAATTGGAAAAATACCCGCCCCAGAAAGAATGGTGGATTTCTATCCTTCTGTTCACCTTTGCATGAGCAAAACTGGCCCAAAGCCTTCCGAATACTTTGAACTGCAGGCATTGTGATTTCCGGGCATACCCCGGTTGAGTTTGTTTTTGGATCCTGGCTCCAGTTGTTGGTAAAACGAGCCAGGTGTGGATCGGAGGAATCTCGCGCCTTGGCCGCAATAAGCCTTCCACGGCGTTCCAGGCGACAACAAAGATTGACACACCAAATTTGTGAGGCTTCGTGAATGTATTCATTTTAGTAGCAATCATTGAAACTTATGAAACTTATCAAACTGCCTCATTTCTTGGTTGGAATGCTCCCTGAAGTTGGAAACTGGGAGTTCCCACACCAAGGCCTGGAACCACATGGAAGGCACGGGTCGTTCACCGCACGCAGAATCCAATAAGATCGACATGGATTTCACATGATTTCACTTCGAGTTTTGCCAACAGCTCCAAGTTGTGTGGCGTCGAAACATCTTGAAGCTTGTAATCACTCTGACCAAGTCCATATTCTTTAGGGTTAGTTTTGCAGTGTTAGTTCTAGAGTTCTAATTCAAATCTCGACCCCGCCCTTGACCCTGCGTGGTCAGCCCCTTCAGGAACTGCAGGACTGATTTGTTGCGGTGGGGCCTGAAGCAGAAATGGCTACCTCTGTTTTGACAGGTTACCTATGACTTGCTCCGGCGGCACAGGATCAAACATGATCAAAGCAAATGTCGGAAAGATAGAAAAGTGAGGAAAAGTGCCGATCCCATTTGGTCATGGATCAACACTATACGTACACCTTTTGTAAAGATTGGGCAGTCATTCACATCCCAACATTTCGTGGTTTACAGCCATACATCGCGCAGGAGCACATGAATCAGGTGGGCAAGACCAAGTGGGTCGAAGTCTTTGAGGCTGGGGTGCGGCAATGAAGATGCATCGCTTCGTGGCAGGGTTCTAAACCCTCATCAGTCCCCTCTGTGGGTTGATTAAAGCCCAATTTTTGAGGGAACCTTCGAGGGCGCCCTGGATTTTCATGATGATTTTGCCAAGTTCTCTGGAATCAGTTGTTTGCAGCGAGATCTGAAGCATCCGATGAGGGACAGATCTGATCCATGATTCCGAGTCGCGGCTCGGTGCCGAATCTCAGTGATCTTGAACGGAACAATGTCCAAAAAGAAATCATCCAATTGAATCCAATTCATCTTCCAACATCTTCCAAGGACTCGTTGATTTTTGGATGATTTTCCTGGTCCATCCTCTTCCGCCAGGGCAAGGGTGCTGGCACCGGCACAGCGGCTTACAGCTCGCCTGAAGAAGTGGCACAGGCCATCGCCACTTTGAACGGGTGCCTTGGACGGGATGCCGCAGGGATGCCTTGGGGATGCCTTGGGGATGGCCGGACGTGGGGAAAGGGACTGGATGGTACTGGATGGTACTGGATGGTACTGGATGGTAGCGGTTAAAAATGAAGGCCTTAAGTGGTGATGATGGGAATCTTGGGCAACTCACCATGAGAATGGTTTTGACACCAGGACACTGGGCCAAAAAGATGAACATCCAGTGGTTTCGGAGTTGAAAACGATTGTAAGTAATCTCCAGAGGAGGACTATGTGTGCCGCCCATTATTTTTGTTTGTTCGTTTGTTTTTTCATTTAATGTATTTATGAATTTGTTTATTTATATATATATATATACACGTATATTCATTCATTCATTCATTCATTCATTTATTTATTTGTTTATTTATTTGTGTGTATGTGTATGTATAATATATAGTCAATAGGTATTTAAAGGCCGGTATACAACTTGTAAAATTCAGGATTCAATGTGGTTCAAGCCACACATTGAAGTTGTAGAAAAATGGAATTCGACTGAAGCAGATGTGTGTCTGTCACAGATGACAGATGTCATCTTGAACCATTTGTAGTTGCTGATAGCTTATCCGATGGTTACGATGTGTTGTGGAATTGTAAGGATAGAAGGCAAAGATCCCTAAATGACTGATTGCTTTCACTGCATTTGTGCGTGTTTGTTTTGTGGTAGTGTCACCATATGCTAGCTCTTTCTCCAACTTCTGAGCTCACTTTCCCATTTGCTTGTGATGTGCTTCAGGGTCATTCTCACTTACCGCAAAGTCTTCATCGGTGTCTCCAAGCCAGATACATCTCTCAGGTTCGAATTCTAGTTATCACATGTTGTCACATGTTATGACTTATATCAGCCATATATCATCCATATCTCACCCATATATCCCCCATATAT
>CAMXCT020003244.1:0-70000 GCA_947184155.2 Cladocopium goreaui
TTTGGAAGTGAAAATGCGCAGAGCCCCTAAGTGTCCGAGCACTTTTGGAAGTTGGGCGGTTGAAAAAGTGCACGTTGTTGCCAATGCCGGCCTTGCCAGGCGAGCCCAAAGCTGCAGAAGCGCCACTACCCACAAAACCTCATAAACATTAATTTAAGAATTTGGCAACCCTATCCCATGGTCCTTCAAATTCTTGAAAAGTACCATGTTCTTGATATCGCTGAAAATAGGTCGCCCGCATTGCATCCGAGCCCCTCAAATTACAATGCATTCTCATACAATATTCCAGCTGTAACAAACCACCTTCAAAATCATCACACATGGATGATAGAAACCATCCCCAAATGGTAGGTTTATGGCTGGATCTCCCAGATTAATATGTAATCTGATACAATCAGCCCACGATGACCGTGACGGTGAGGTTCAGCACCGCACGTGGCTGAGCACGCGGAGTTCCGTTCGAAGCAGCTCGGTGCTTTGCAGAGCCCAAGCGGCCGCTTGGCCTATTCTGGTACGACGCGTGCGCCTCAATGGTGCTTGGAGGATCATTCCACGTCGTAAGTGGTTAATGAGACTCGTTAGTCAGCCACCTAACTGGGGTTATCCTATACACAAGCGGGTTATAACCTCACTTAACCACTAGTTGAGTGGGATGATCCTTCAAGCAACGAGGGGTTGACCTTTGGCCCAACCTGGTTTTTGTAACTACTTGAACAATACAACCAGAAATGTAGCGCTATACTACGGAAATTTACTGGTTGTAACTTGTAACTGGAACTACAACAATATTGATAATTTGAAAAACTGCAATACGGTAAAATTGATTTGAATTCATAGCAGTTGCTATGCTTAACAAACTATATCATAGTAATAGTATGTAATAGTACATACATGTAACATAGCAATAGTGGTGTGATAGTAGAAACAGTTGAAAGAAAAGTAGTACTGTTAATGCCATCCACCAAATTATCAGTGTGACCCTCGGAAAGTAACCATTCTTAGCTTGAAAAATGTCTTTCAATCCCCGACCTGTGGCAGGGTCGTTAGGTTAGTTACGGGGGTGGCAATACTTTGCCATAAATGGTGATCTATACTAGACGGCTGACCAGCTATGAAGCACATGATTCATTTGATCAGCAAACAGATCAGCAAACAGTTTTGAATTATATAATCCTTCCATCAGTTGTGCCCCCTGAGAATTTCTTCACGGGGTGGTGCAGGTCAGCCATGAAGTTTCTAGGAGTTCCAAAAAAGAGAAAACAGTGCGAAACCTGGAAATTATAGAGACACCATTGACACCATCATCAATTTACCGTCCTGGAAATACATGTCGGCATCTTACTTTGCTAAGTTGGTTCGTTCGCCTACAAGTAGATTCTAATTAGATTCTTTTGGGGTACCCAACCTATGGGGGTTAGTACAAGGTTATACCCATTAAACTACCCCCAATATCGGTATTTTCCAGTATCTACCCATGACATTCCCATTAAACCGCACTAAACCAGCATTGAAATCATGGTTGAACCATAGGTAAACCACCATTTTCCCTCTTTGTGTTCCATTTTTTGTTGAACCATAGTTCAGCCATAATGCACCACCATTTTCCATGCCAGTTTCCCATGAATTCTCATTGTTTTTGATGCTTCCCATGGTGCCGCCTGGAGGATGCCACCTTAGAGGTGGAGTGCTTGGAAGACCCGGCGGCAGGGCTGCCGAGACGACGAAGATGGAGAAAGGGGAAGCGTTTCGCCATGAAACGTGGCCAGTTGATATATGAAAAATCTGGGAATTGAGTACATCAACTCTATCACTATATCCATCAGTTCTTTCCAAGAATTGGATATTTCCGTATATGGAAAATCTTGGAATGATGTACAAGTAACCGGTAAAACCATGGGGAAACCAACTGGTCAAGTTTCACTCTGTAATTATTATGTATGTTCTTACTATTGATGGGTATAGTTGCATATGAACCGAGCCAAACATTTCTCTGCCGGGGCCAATCTAAGATTGGTCATGGTAAGGGGATCCATTTAACATTGGTAATTCCATGGTTATCCCATCTTGATCTCGGTATAGTCCCATCAAAACTCTTCTTGACCCCATCAAACCTGTTAAAATGGAAATCTATTGCCCCTGAGAAAATCCCATAGGACATGATGATTTACGATGATTTGCCTCTAAAAAATGGTGACTTTCCAGCTCGCTACGTCAAATCCAATATATACATGAATATATACATAAATATATGCATAAATCTAAAAATAAATATATACACAAATATATACATAAACATATATAGATATATCGATTAATTATACATATATTATGTTAATATTATGTCAATGTTCTTGATTTTTTCATGATAACTCACATCAATCCGCCATCCCAATGGACGAGTTCTATAGGCCATCCAATGGACCAAAGACCAGGGCGCAGCCAGCTGGCTGGAGCTCTTAGAGCTGCTCGGCATTCCAACAAAATGGCGGAAATATATGGGAGTATCTTTGAAATCATGGGTTTTTCCCAGATTTTCCATGGATTAATAGGCCATCATACCTCAAAAAAAATCATCCATTTTCCATGTGGGGGTCTGATTGGTATATTATATATCATATATTATGGTATATTATATATATGGTAAATTATATGTATCACCAATAATAAACTATACAGACTATACATTTGGAGGCTTCCTACGTCATGGGGGGATTCCCAGTTCTCATCCATTTATAGATGGGATTTTCCAGTACCATCCAGCTATTGGGGTACCGCATTTAAGGAAACCCCCATATGGAAATATCCCAATTTTAAATGGAATATAGTGATGCATATAGTGATAGATATAGTGATGGATATAGATGATAGTCATTGATAGATGGATAGATGGATATAGTATGATATAGTGATCAACATCTATACTAGTAGTGGTTGATAGAAGGGTAGAGCTTATCCTCAAAGGGGAAAGAAGCAGTGGATGTGGGATTCTGGCTCAATCGCTATCCCACAGCAAGGAGGAATCACAATCAACACACGGAACGCATGTATCGTATCGCTCCACAGACAGAAGCGCAATATATATATAACGTATACATATATATATATAATAATATATACATATATATATATCATATTGTTTATGTATGTATTATATATATATGTATATACACATACATACATATCTACATACTTCGGTTGTTTCTGTATTCCTATTCCAGTCTCTTGTCTCCAGCTAGTTTGCTAACTTGAAGATCATGTGTGCAGTTTGCCAAAGATAACACACCATGATGCTGTGTATATATGCTGTGTATGCATCTATATGTCTGCAGATGTATGTGTACCGATGAACACCATGTCAGAACTAAGGATAGATCGGCCAATAGATATCTCAGATACGTGAACACTAGCTGCAGCTTGTTGTTATTTGGACACGTTTGGACTATGCACATGTCCGCAAATTGACAGTTTCTGCAATTGTTTTTTCCACTAGATTTATATCCACAGATGTGTTAGTTGATACCCCACTTGATGGTGCCTAGATGCATTGCTGTTGGTCGAATCCCCATTCCCTTGATCTCTAACTCTATATGTTTGCTCTGGAATCATTCATTGTTGTTTGTATTTGTTACATCTTTTATTTTTGAAGTTTCTGTGTTAATGTTTGTGACACAACCTATGAACACTTCATTTTTGTTGCTTACACTACATACTTGGATGATTTTGCATAATTTTGGATGATTTTGGTGCTTTAGATCCCCTTTTTTATATGTTCCTACCTGAAGCATCAGTCACCGTCGCAGCGAAGCCAGGGATTCAGATGCTGTCATCGAGGTGCCGTGGGGCCGAAGGATTCCACTGAGATCATGTGTGATTTATGGATGGAGATTTAAAAGCTAGTAATAGATTTCAATTATCAATTAATGATTTATTGATCAATGATTGAATACTAGATCAGTATTAAAAGATATCCACATATCAGTGATTTATATTGATTTATAGTATCAATTTCAGATATTGCAGTGATTCATGGAAACTCGTATTAAATCACTGGAATCAGTTGAAATTATTATTTGGGAATCTCATCAACACACGTGGTTTGAATATTGCTGAGCATGATTCATGCCCCAACAGGTTTGGGTTAGTTACCGGTTGGACACCTTCCAGTCCATGTTGCTTGTTCACATCTTCACATGTTGTTGGTTTTATCCACAATTTTATCAATTTTTTCATGGTTCTGCAAGTAAAAACCATCCACAAATCCATGGTTTTCCATATATTTCGCTAGATTGATACTGTGGATGGAAGAAATCCTGCACCAGTTGATAGATGGTGTATCCCATTATTTATAGGGCTTCAACTCTCAACCATCCAAGGTGGTGCAGGATTTCTTCCATCCACAGTAGGATCTATATTCTTGGTAAATCCATCCAGTTCTGCAAGTAAACACCAGGCTTTCCTCTGTGACTTGAGATCAACCCTGGCTGCCCCGTGTTTTTTTTCTTGTGGCTGGCCATGTAAAGCTTGTCATGTCCATTGCGTAAACATATTAGGCTATGGGTCTAAAAACCTGGTACCTAGTGAACCTCAAAATAGCTGGTAAACAGATGTTCATCCCACTAAAATTGATAGGTTTTGACCCACCCCCATGTTGCTCAACTCTCCGGTTTTGAGTCATGATCAAGATCAAACTTTGGTACCCCGCGAAGTTGGATGAGTATCGTTCCCAATTTTGATCTAATGTGGCTCAACCCAGGGAAGAAGTGGGAATCATCCAACACCACTGATGCCCGCAGTTACAGTACCCTCTGGTAAACTAACATAACTATGGAAAATCACCATTTTATAGCTGGGTAAATCCACTATGTCTATGACCATTTTCAATAGCAAACTGTTAGTCATTACCAGAGGGTAAATCCCATGAAAGATCCCATTAAACCACCATAAATCCCATGGAAAACCACCAACCAGGTTGTTCATTATCAACCATAGATTATCCATATATTAACCATATATTAACCATTTTTAATAGTTTTTTGTATGTTACATGGCACCAAACCACCAACCATTTTCGCCTTGGCACATCGCCCTCAGGCGGCCGAGCCTTCCTCAGAGCCACGCCTCAGGCGTCTCCTGCAGCAGCGCGCCAGCGCGGAGGGCGCTCTGCCGGCGTCGCTGGCGGTGCGGCACAGCCCAGCGCTGCGCAGGGCGGCGCCATGGCGATGGAAGGGGACGATCTGGGATGATAGGTGGCTACTAAACCTATAATTGCAGTAATGATTATGATCTGGCCGTTCCTTTCGGACATTTTTTATTTTTTTCCATTTTTTCCAGGGTCGCCCGCCTTCCGCCTTTTGATCATTTGATCTCAACCAGTTCCCTTGGCCGCCACATGATGAGAGACTTGGAGGACTGACTGGAGTGACTGATTGGGGTTCAGGGCATGACTTTAGTTTCTCTTCGGGTGATGATCTGTCTTTTTTATCCCTTTTTTTCTAGGTGCATTCCCTTGACCTTGGAGAACACGTAAATCCAGAAATAATAAATCATGTGGATCTGCGAGCGAATGGTGTTGCACCATGATAGTCATGAGTGCTATGACACTGGGCCTGAGCGGTCCCCGGGAAATCCATGGCCGACCGTTTCATGCCCCAACCTCAGATGATGGTTTTTAGCTGTACCCAGGGAAATCTTTATCAAGTGAATCTCCTACAGGAGAATTGAGATGAATTGAGCATCTCAGGCTTCACCATGGCCGACTGTTTCATGCCCCAACCTCAGATGATGGTTTTTAGCTGTACCCAGGGAAATCTTTATCAAGTGAATCTCCTACAGGAGAATTGAGATGAATTGAGCATCTCAGGCTTCACCATGGCCGACTGTTTGATTTCCCAACCTCAGATAAAGGGTTTTAGCTGTACCCAGGGAAATCTTTATCAAGTGAATCTCCTACAGGAGAATTGAGATGAATTGAGCATCTCAGGCTTCACCATGGCCGACTGTTTGATTTCCCAACCTCAGATGATGGGTTTTAGCTGTACCCAGGGAAATCTTTATCAAGTGAATCTCCTACAGGAGAATTGAGATGAATTGAGCATCTCAGGCTTCACCATGGCCGACTGTTTGATTTCCCAACCTCAGATGATGGGTTTTAGCTGTACCCAGGGAAATCTTTATCGGCATATATTCTGGCATTCTATCTGGCATACATTCTCGCAATCTATCTGACATATATTCTGACAGTCTATCTGGCATTCTATCTGGCATTCTGTCTGACATATATTCTGGCATTCTATCTGCCATTCAATCTGGCATATATTCTGACATTCTACCTGGCATTCTATCTAGCAGTCTATCTGGCATTCTATCTGACATATATTCTGACATTTTATCTGGCATTCTATTTGGCATTCTACCTGACATATATTCTAACATTCTTTCTGGCATTCTATCTGATTCTGACATATACATTCTATTCTGACATTCTATCTGGCATTCTATTTGACATTCTATCTGACATATATTCTGGCATTCTATCTGGCAATCTATCTGGCATTCTTTCTGGCATTCTATCTGGAATGTACACAGGTTGAAGTCCGGCAGTGCCCACTGCAATCTGGAGCTCGCAACTGACGTCCGGCAGTGCCCACTGCGATCTGGGGCTCGCGGTTGCAGCCCGGCAGTGCCCACTGGGATCTGGAAGTCGCTGCTGAAGCCCGGCAGTGCCCACTGGGATCTGGCGCTCGCGGCTGAAGTCCGGCAGTGCCCACTGGGATCTGGACGTCGCTGCTGAAGCCCGGCAGTGCCCACTGGGATCGGAGCTCGCGGTTGAAGTCCGGCAGTGCCCACTGCGATCTGGAGCTGGCAGATGAAGTCCGGCAGTGCCCACTGCGATCTGGAGCTGGCAGATGAAGTCCGGCAGTGCCCACTGCAATCTGGAGTTTGGTGAGGAGGCGGAGGAGGAGACGGCGGAGGCGGAGGCGGCGGAGGCGGCGGAGGCGGCGGGCGTGGCGGAAGCGGCGGGCGATGCATCTCTGATAAAATCTAGTAACCCTCACCTGGCAGGTGGGGAAAAAAATAATCCAGTGCTCCATGGGCCGGTGAATTGGCTTGAGCATTCTTGTGACACCATGTCATCATTTGATTACGTCAACGCGGGCTTTAGCAATCTTGAGCTGTCCCTTGCATTAGATGATGGCTGTTGTCGTGTCCAAGAAGCGTTAGGCATTGGATGCACCCCAGGATTAGAAGACTATCAGTCCAACCGACTTGCCCAGTGTGAGAAAGTTTATGCCCAGTGATAGGGAGGAATGTGGGCATGTATGTGCATGTGTAGGTTTGACAAGCCCTTGCCCGTGATGGTTTCAATCATTCATAGTCACTTCTTCAATGAAGCTAGCCAGCGGGGACTTGACTGAGTTATCATAAATTGCTAGCGTTTCCTCCGCTTTGCTGAGGCTTTGATTCGTCCTTCGCCGCTTGCTTCTTCACTTGGTTAGTTAGGCCCTCAGAAGGATGACTGGAAGTGAAATGTCCATGGCTTGGACCATCAGACCGGCAGCGGTTTTATTCTTCAATGCTCCCCGAGTCAGGGTGTGGCCGGCTCCTTCACAGGTCAGTTGCTTAGGCAGAATTTAAGCTGAGAATCCATCCAAGTCAGTCATCCATGGAAATGTGTCGTTCAGCTATGGGCTTGATTTTGGCGGAAGCGGTTTGCCATCATTGTCAAGCTCTTTCATTTTTCATTGTCGTGTGATTGTTAATTCCTGGTGCTTTAGGTGTCCAGTGCTGACAACATGGTACTGGAGATACGAAGGCGCCAGTGCTTCTTGCAATTTGGGTTGAGTCAGAGTGTTTGAATCGTTTTTGAAGTGTGAAGTTTGCATCCCTTGTCATGGCAATGGGGGTTTCAAGCAGAAGCCTGCTTTCAATGCGTTGATGCTGGCCTTGCTGCAGCCGCATTTTGCGCAGCTCACTTGAAAAAATGACGGAGGATTCCCTTGCAAAATCAAATCTAGGACGTACATGGGACCCTATGACCATCCAGCGAACAACTAACAATGATCAACACAATCAATTCCAAGATTTCAAGCTCTCCCTTGACTGTGCACCAGCGTCGTTGCTGTATGGCAAACAAGGGCCAGGGCAAAGGTGAGCCCAATCATTCGGCGGCCTTGCACTTGCTGCCTGACAAGCCGATTTGCCAGGATATTGGCCGGAACCTCGCTTGAATAAAAAAGTCCGTCTTAATCAGTGCACGGTATTGATTTTGCAAGTTCATCATCCACAATTACCCTGCAGACAAGGGATTCTGCTTGGAATACCGGGTGTTCAAAGTGCAGATGTCTGAGCCATACTTCAAAGCTCACTTGAAATCAGGAACCCTTGAGAGGCAGGAAGGTCATTACCTGGCGTGCATCGACTTCATGCGCTCGAGCCCAAATGTCCTTGGGTTGTCAAAGATGCTTCTGGAGGCTACCAGTGTTGTTTGCCCAGGCCGGGCGATTTCCATGGAAGAGCCGCCGCTCGCACCCACTTGGGACTTTTACATTCCCTTGGGTGCCAAGGCCAAAGAGAGAGTGGCAACCAGCCCCCACGCTTGGGTTGAGGCGTCAAATTTTGATGAAGTTTGGAAATTGATGAAGAAGTATCTTGGATGCAACAAGCATGCAAGCTAAATGATCTTTGATTCTGCACTGAATTCCTCTTATTGTGCGGTACTGCATTAAGGCACGCTGGCCGCCAGTGGCGAGGTCCTGAGGTGGCAGTTCCTTTGTTTGAGAGTTTGGTGGACGCAAGCATCTTGATGGCTGTTGAGAACGACGATCCCGCTTGCCAAGTGGTCCACTTGCGTGTGAATGCCAACGAGGCTGCAAATTTCATGAAGCCCATGCCAGGCCTAGTGGAGGTTTGGTGGGCTGCAGAGGATGCCCTTGAGCAAGCCATGGCCGGCGGTGGCTTCCAGTGGCAGTTCGAAGACTCCAAGCTTAGCATGAAGGACGTACCTGAGCAGCAGAACTTGGCAGATGCTCAGAAGCGCAAGAGGGCCAGTGACGCACTTGCTGTGAAGACGAGGACATGGTGATAATCGTGTGCTGTTGATTCAAGTTTATCACGATCTGATCAACCCGATCTGTTTGAAATTTTGTTGGGCCACCCTTTTGAATGTGGAGGCAAGAAATGTCGAAATCTTGGGAAGAACAAGAAACACACCTCATCACATCGCTTGTTCCTTTTTTGTTCGGTCAGGATCGACGAAGACTTGGACTCGGTGGAGAGGATTGCAAAGAAACTTCGCTTCCTGACGACGGGGCTTGCCAAGAAGGAATTTTCGCCCTTGGATGCCCACATGTCCCACCAGGAGTTGGGCTTGGACTTGAACAACAACTATTACAAGAATTTGGTGGATATGTCCAGTGATGAGGGCAGGCCCCAATCGCCCAGTGCCAGCGGTGGTGATTGATTTGTCACTGTTGCTCACTTGACAAGTATCCAAGTATGTATTTTTGGCCGTTGCAAGCATGGCCAGTGCTCACCTTGACTGGCAGGCAAGCAACCAAGTGCAAAAGAATGTAAGGATTTGCTTTTCTATTGTTTTGTTCCTCAAGTTTGGCGGAAGGCTTTTCAGCACCACCAGTTGCCATCACTCCTATCGGCGATGTCTTGCGTCTCACCACCCACCCAGTGCACTTTTAAGCTCACGTTTTCCCCTTGAAGTTTCAACGAGGTGCCAGAGTGCTTGCATCTTTGACCCGTGTTGCAGGCGCAGGTCCATCAGGTTCTGGGCGAAGAATGACTGATTTCATTGGCTTGTAGAATATCATCTGTTTTACCCTTATACAATACATGATGGCTCATCCAGTATGATTCAGTCACCGTGACACGCCGTTTTCTTGCCAGGCGCTTGTGTTTTTGATCCAGGGTGTCCAAACGGAACTATATTTCGAAGTGTTTGCTGGCCGAAATTGCTTTGGATTGCGAATGAATGGTTAGAATGATGAAACATGTCAGCCAAAGGAACGATGGCAATAAAAACCAATCAAAACTACATAAAGGTGGAAATCCCAAGGCTTGGAATTACAAGATTGCTTGGCATAGATTTGGGGCCGCCCTCTTGGAAACAATTTCAATCACAAGACAGATCCCAATCCAGGCCTTGATGCTTTAATGGGTTGGACAGTCCTCAAATGAGACACCTGGTGACTGGATCTTGTTGAATGGAGACAAAGTTGTTTTTTCTGGATGTTTTTGGTTCATGACTCAACGAAAAACAAGATGAATTTCAGACATCGAGCGGGCCAAGTTCCTGTTGAGTTTACGGCAAAAAAACAAATAACTAAGCAACCATGAAAATCAACATTGCAAGGCCAGTGTGCATTATTAGACGCTGTGGCTGAGTGCGCCCAGGCCCTCCTTTATGGCCGCTACACAAACCATGCCTGATGCAATGGATGTCTTTGTTCAGTCTGTACATACTCACTGCATTGGGCCGAAGCTGTGTGAATTTGCGTTCCCCTGTTGCTGGGTGCAGACTTAGTGAGCAAGGATGAAGTTATGGCACAAGGTATCATTCATCACATTGTTGCCCATTGCGGCTTAGTTTTGATCACTAATGCATGTTTTTTTGGCAAAAATGAACGCCGTGTTGCCTGTAGGCCGGCATGGCGAAGCTGGATACATGTTTTTGCTCGGACCTCGGAAGGCAAAAGCAGAACAGTGTCAGGATAACGGTTTGAGTTTATGTTTGTGTGCAGGTCGATGGAACAAGAACCATGGGTTTCAATCTTGCTTCCGTTTTTCACCTGAAGGCGCAGGGTTCTATATGGTTATTATTTGTTTTTTTTTGGGTCGTGAGACGTGCTCTGCCTTACTTTACTGCCTGTTTTGTAGCAATCGAGTTGGTAGTGAGACGTGCGGTTTTTAACTGGATTTTTCCAGTGGGGTAGATGTTGGTAGTGAGGCGTGTGCTGCATGGTAGCGAGATGTTCGCTGCCAATTTTGTTACCGACAGTTTTTCCAACTGAGGTGGTAGTGAGAGGTGCGCTGCCTTTGCTAGCTGCGGTTTTTCTACTCGAGTTTCAGATGAGGTGCCTGCCTTTACTATGATTATCGGACAGCTGCTTGCAAATCTCCTGCTCGATGTTGAATTGGATGAGGTAATTTTTCATTTTTTAAAAAAAAAAAATACCTAGCCGTTTTTGCAAAAACGGCTAGGTAATTTTTCAAAAAAAAATGCAAAATTACCTCAAACCAGCTCCCGGAGATTAAGTTTAGACAAGGGAGGTAATTTTACAAAAACAAACTGAAAAATTACCTAGCCGTTTTTGCAAAAACGGCTAGGTAATTTGTCAGATTTTTTTTGCCTCCGATGAGGCGACAGCCCTTGGAAACGCAGTAGTTGAGCTACGCGCACCAGGCAAGTTTTGGCCTCAGTGTCTACTAAAAGTGCCAGTGAACAGCCTGCGTATGGCTCTTTGGTCACGCTGCACTGGATGTTTGTCTCTTGCAATTTTTGAGAGATCAAGAGAACCAGTTCCCTTGCTTCCAGTCTTTGCCGGTACCCCCTTGCTTTCCCAATGTCTCCGCCCGGTGCTGCCTCAAAGCGCAAAGCTGAAAATGAGGTTGCGTCCAATGCTGCAAAAACAGTCAAAACAGCCTCGAATGGTGATGCTGCCCGCAAGAGCACCAAGGGAGAGCCCAAAGCAGCTGACCCACCTGCTCAGATGAAGTCCGGCAGTGCCCACTGCGATCTGGAGCTGGCAGATGAAGCCCGGCAGTGCCCACTGCAATCTGGAGCTGGTGAGGAGGCGGAGGAGGAGACGGCGGAGGCGGCGGAGGCGGCGGAGGCGGCGGGCGTGGCGGAAGCGGCGGGCGATGCATCTCTGATAAAATCTAGCAACCCTCACCTGGCAGGTGGGGAAAAAATGGAAGAAGGACTGCAGGTTTTGGAGCATTCTTATGCAGGACGCGCAAGGTTAGTTGAGCCAGTGGATGTTACAAGGGAAGCCAGGAAACTCAATGAATTTAAATTCAACGTTCGGCAAATGAAATGTCTGCGATGTGTAAGAATTGCTGCAATTTGCCTTTCAAATGCTCCATTTTGAGCGACCAAGTATTTTGAAAGGGGTTTGAGAGAAATTGGCCGGAAAACGCCGGGTGAGGGGACATGGGCACGGGCGTCTACCTTTTAGCTTCCCCCCTGAATAGGATCCCCATTTCTCCCAAACAACACATACTCAAAGCAGGCCACACACAAGCGCAAAGCCGACACAAACAGCACAAGCGTTCCCCAGAACAACAGAAAAACACAAAACAAACAAAAAACCCAACAGACAAATCCAAAACAAGAACTAAGACAGAAGAAAGCAAAGACAAGAGACGAGACCCACAGAACGCGCTAAAAAATAAGAAAAAACACCCAGAAAAAGAAAAAAGAAACAGGAAAAACAACTAAAACACAACAACAAAGAAGGCAAAAAAACGCGCACACCCCGTCCAATGCAGGACATGCAACGGTAGTTGAGCTTCAGAGGATGCTACAAGGGAAGCCATCACAAAATCCAAGTAATTCAATAATGACTTTAGAATCCAGTGTTGGGGAAACAGGATCCTGCAATTGTAAGAATTGTCGCGACCAAATAGTTTGAAAGAAAATTGTAGGTTTTTGGGTAGTTTCCATGCAGGACACGCAACATTAGTTGGACAAGTGGATGTTACAAGGAAAGCCAGCACCAGCTTCAGGTGATTCAATGGCTTTAATTCAGTGTTGGGAAAATAAGACCTTGCAAATGTAAGAGTTGCTTCAAATTGCCTTTCAAATGCCCCATTTTGAGTGACGAGGTGATTATAATGAACTTGGAAAGAGGTTTGAAAGAAAACCTGCTTAGCAATTTCCACGTAGGAGACGCAAGTTAGGTGGGCCAGTGGATGTTGCAAGAGAAGCCTTCACAGTGTTCGGGTAACTCACTAATTTGAATTCGGCGTTGGGGGTAGGATCTTGTGATTTTAAGAATTGCTGCCACTTGCCGTTCACATGCACCATTTTGAGTGACCAAGTAGTTTGGGTTTGATAGAAAACCGCAGGTTTTGGAGCATATTCCACGTAGGACACGCAACTTTAGTTGAACTTGTGGATGTTGCAAGGGAAGCCATCACAAACTTCAGGTAAGTCAATGCTTTAATTCAGTGTTGGGAAATAGGACCTTGTTATTGTAGAAATTGCTACCATTTAATTTCCACGTGCACCATTTTGCGTGACCAAGTATTTTGAAATTACTTTACTTCGTGTGATCCCCACCATGACATGTCAAGATGTATTTGGACATATACTTTATATATTCTGACAATCAATTTGGCATATATTCGGACATTCTATTTGGCATTATCTGGCATATATTCTGGCATTCTATCTGGCATACATTCTGGCAATCTATCTGACATATATTCTGACATTCTATCTGGCATTCTATCTGGCATTCTGTCTGACATATATTCTGGCATTCTATCTGCCATTCAATCTGGCATATATTCTGACATTCTACCTGGCATTCTATCTGGCAGTCTGTCTGGCATTCTATCTGACATATATTCTGACATTCTATCTGGCATTCTATTTGGCATTCTACCTGACATATATTCTGACATATATTCTGACATTCTATCTGGCATTCTATCTGATATATATTCTGACATTCTATCTGACATATATTCTGACATTCTATCTGGCATTCTATCTGACATATTTTCTGGCATTCTATCTGCCATTCTTTCTGGCATTCTATCTATCCAGCATGTACACAGGTTGAAGGCCGGCAGTGCCCACTGCGATCTGGAGCTCGCAACTGAAGTCCGGCAGTGCCCACTGCGATCTGGGGCTCGCGGTTGCAGTCCGGCAGTGCCCACTGGGATCTGGAAGTCGCTGCTGAAGTCCGGGAGTGCCCACTGGGATCTGGCGCTCGCGGCTGAAGTCCGGCAGTGCCCACTGGCATCTGGAAGTCGCTGCTGAAGTCCGGCAGTGCCCACTGGGATCTGGAGCTCGCGGTTGAAGTCCGGCAGTGTCCAGTGCGATCTGGAGCTGGCAGATGAAGTCCGGCAGTGCCCACTGCGATCTGGAGCTGGCAGATGAAGCCCGGTAGTGCCCACTGCAATCTGGAGCTGGTGAGGAGGCGGAGGAGGAGACGGCGGAGGCGGAGGCGGCGGAGGCGGCGGGCGTGGCGGAAGCGGCGGGCGATGCATCTCTGATAAAATCTAGCAACCCTCACCTGGCAGGTGGGGAAAAAATGGAAGAAGGACTGCAGGTTTTGGAGCATTCTTATGCAGGACGCGCAAGGTTAGTTGAGCCAGTGGATGTTACAAGGGAAGCCAGGAAACTCAATGAATTTAAATTCAACGTTCGGCAAATGAAATGTCTGCGATGTGTAAGAATTGCTGCAATTTGCCTTTCAAATGCTCCATTTTGAGCGACCAAGTATTTTGAAAGGGGTTTGAGAGAAATTGGAAGGAAAACTGCAGGTTTCTTGGCATTTTCCATGCAGGACATGCAACGGTAGTTGAGCTTCAGAGGATGCTACAAGGGAAGCCATCACAAATCCAAGTAATTCAATAATGACTTTAGAATCCAGTGTTGGGGAAACAGGATCCTGCAATTGTAAGAATTGTTGCAAAATGCTTTTAACTTGTTAAAATTATTTTGAGTGACCAAATCGTTTGAAAGAAAATTGAAAGAGATGTGGCAGTTTTTACGGTTTTTGGTCATTTTCCATGTAGGACCCCGTAGGACACAATGGTTTTTAGTTCTTATGTTTAAACCAGCGACTTTTGCACAGCATTGCGTCAGAAGAGCGGCCTGCACAGATTGAGCACTTGACAAAAGCAGATTGTGAGGTTGGTTCGGTTGGGTATTGATTCCTGTGACACATTTCTGTTCCGAACACGTTGCGTCTCTTGCTGTTCTTTATTTTGACGGATTCCATTTTCAATTATGTTGGATCTCCTGGTTGTCGGTGTTTGGTTTTTCCCCACCTGCCAGGTGAGGGTTGTTAGATTTTATGTCAGTTGCCTCCTCCTGCCTCGTCCTCCTCCTCCTCCTCCTCCTCTCCTCCTCTCCTCCTCGTCCTCCTCCTCCTCCTCGTCGTCCTCCTCCTCGTCGTCCTCCTCGTCGTCCTCCTCGTCCTCCTCGTCCAACTGCGACCCGCGATCCACAGTGTTCTCTGCCGGACCTCAACCACGACCATCCACGCCCAGTGTTCCCTGCCGGACCTCAACCACGACCGTCCACGCCCAGTGTTCCCTGCCGGACCTCAACCGCGAGTATCCACGCCAAGTGTTCCCTGCCGGACCTCAACCGCCAGTATCCACGCCAAGTGTTCCCTGCCGGACCTCATGAGATATGCCAGATAGAATGCCAGAAGATATGCCAGATGGAATGTCAGATAGAATGCCAGAAGATATGTCAGATAGAATGCCAGAAGATATGCCAGATAGAATGCCAGAAGATATGTCAGATAGAATGCCAGAAGATATGCCAGATAGAATGCCAGAAGATTTGCCAGATAGAATGCCAGAAGATATGCCAGAGAAAATGCCAGAAGATATGCCAGATAGAATGCCAGAAGAACATATGCCAGAAGAGTATGCCAGATAGTATCCCCAGAAACGATTTGCCAGACAGAAGATATGTCAGAGAAAATGCCAGATAGATATGCCAGAGAAAATGCCAGAAGATATGCCAGAGAAAATGCCAGAAGATATGCCAGAAGATATGCCAGATAGAATGCCAGAAGATATGCCAGATAGAATGCCAGATAGATATGTCAGATAGAATGCCAGATAGAAATGCCAGAAGATATGCCAGATAGAATTCCAGAGAAAATGCCAGAAGATATGCCAGATAGAATGCCAGAAGATATGCCAGATAGAATGCCAGAAGATATGTCAGATAGAATGCCAGAAGATTTGCCAGTAAGAAGATGTAAAAATGTCACGGTGGGGATCACACGAAGTAAAGTAATTCTTTTTGCTGTGACACATGTCTGCTGTGAATGCGCTAGCTCCATTTTGGGCAGGTAGTGTTTTTGACCGACTGGTGAATGTGCAACCTGCCAGGGTCTCAATGGGTCTCAGCTAATTAATGGACAAGCAAGCAGATTAGGCTTGAAGGAAGGACTGGGCTGGTAGTACTCAAATATCACAAACTCTTTCTTATTGGTCAGCAGCGCTAGAGGAAGTCAGGTTGAGGGAATTATGGCCTTGCTACAAGTCAAGAGCGCAAGACGTCAGAATTTGTAATTTATCTTCGTCACATTCCCGACCTTCTACCGGTTCATACAAACAGCCTACCAAAATAAGAACTTATATTTACATGATTTTGCATTTTGTTTGGCAAGACAGCCTCGTCAGTTTCTATTATGCGACCCACCGCATACCTAACAGCCCGCCTACCCAACCAACCATGCATCCATCCCAAGATAACGGCGCTGAGGACTGCAGCCATTGTGAGTCTGGCAGTGAGATGAAAGAATTGACTTCAAGCCTGCAAATCAACTTCATGTTGAACCTATTCGATCCTGATATACAACATGTGAACTGCAGATGGTAACATCCTGCCTCAGGACAGGTCATAATTTCTAAGCACAAAAAAAAGGCTCGACAAGTCAAGATGCAGAAACATTACTCATCACCTTACTGAGTTCATCTCACTCTAAATTTTTGAACCGTTCGACAGGGTGTAGATCTACTAGCTTTGTGCTGTTTAGATCTGGTTTTCGAAGCCTCGGCCACCTCAGCTGCTTCACAGCCTGGAGATTCCGGGAAGGCAAAAAAAGGGTGACCGTACAATGTGTTTTGTTTTGGCTTTCCAACCTTGCATTGGTTGTACTTGGGCTTTGTTGCACATGTTTTCGACGAATGTAATGGCTGCTTGATTGATAAGTTTCTCTCTTGTCAGCAAAGTAAGACTTTCGATGAAGTAGATGCTGGTCACTTCGCAGTTTGTTCCAGTAACCATCATTCACATGTGACCCTCGCAAGTAGGTTTTGTAAGACGGGCTGGTGGTTCAGTGAAATAGTGGGTATGATATCCCAAAAGTGAATTGCTTTGATCATTTTTTCCGTGGTAAATTCAGGTAGGGGACGCTGTCAAGGTCACAAGAATTTTGCTTTCCCTTGCAAACTCTTGTTAGTGGCTGTTCCCTTGCCAGCCCCTTGATTGTCCATAGTTTTGTCACTTCTGATTTAAAGAGCATAGATTGAATTGGCTTGATCTTGAAGAGACATTAGCAATGACTTAAGAACAGTCATGCCTGTCTACTATAGGTTGCTGACAATATATGTCTAGTACTGGCAACTTATGGCCTTTGCACACCGAACACGCTTGTGACGGGCGAGCACTCGCTTGTGCACTCGTGATTTGCCTCGCTTGTGCACTTGCAATCTTCCTCGCTTGTGCACTTACGATCTTGTGGTCAATCATATTCGGGTTCAAGACTCCTGTGCCACGGGGCACAGCCACGCTTTGGTTTTAAAGGGACGCAGCACCTTTTCTCTGCAAGCTATGCAAGCAATTCTTGAGCCACGGAGTGGCAGTGGGAATGAATTCATCGGGCTCATGTCATATATGCCAATACTATACATGCATTGTGTAAACACGTGTGCCAAAATTTACATCACCCCCCCGACCCTCCCCCCTTCCCCTCCTTTCCCAATGCGATCCCCACCCCTCGCCCTTCCCCCTCCTTGTTCCCAATGCGACCCATCCCTCCCCTTGGCAATGCGACCCCTCCCCCACTTGTTCCCAATGCAACCCCAATGCCCCCCCACCCTCCACCTTTTCCCTATGCGACCCGCTCCCCCACCCCCCACCCCTTGTTCCCAATGCCCCCCTTCCCCTTGTCCCCTATGCCCCACCCCTCTCCCCTGGTTCCCTGTGCGGACCTCCCCCCCTCCCCTTGCTTTTGCCCCTATGCCCGCCCCCTTCCCTTCGTGCCCTATTGCGAACCATCCCCCAAACCCCCCCACCACCCCCCCTTGTTCCCTAGGACCCAACCACCCCCCTCCCCTTGTTCCCTATGCGACCCCTTCCCCATAAGTGCGCAAGTGAGTGAAATTTTGTGGTTAAGTGCGCAAGTGAGGGTAAGTGCGCAAGTGAGTGAAATCTTAAGTGCGCAAGTGAAGGCTTTGCCCTTGGGACTCATCGAATTGGTATCTCAATTCCATCATCAGCATGCTGACAAGCAAATCACGATGCCGTTTGACATGCATGCAGTTGTATTTGATGATATTCATCAGTGTTGCCACCAATGAACGTCGTGCACCAATGCAATTGATCAACCTGCGCCAAAACCAGTGCACACAACTATGGGAATTACATAGCCAGTAATTCAGTGAATCAGCCGGACTGGTAGAGTGAGTCGCCGCCGCGAAAGCAGAAAGGGGGCCCCAGCTTAGCAGCCTGACAACTTGTTTGCAAGTGTTGGCTGATGGCGGTGGATCGTTTCTCTGTCTGCTTCTACCATCATGGGTGATGCTTCCAATGACAGTAAAATTAAAGAATAGTCATGTCCTGGGTGTATCTGAGTCAATCGCTGACAGCATGACGCAACCCCATCTTTGTGATCACTTGGAACCATGACCGCGGAATCATTGCGCGGATGATGGTGAATCATAAAAACGAAACGACAGGTACAACTTTTAATCGTCACTTTCAAGTAAATGGCGAGCATGGACTGACAACCACGCCAAAAGTTAAATGTTGTCAACTAAAAATGTTTCTGGCACATTGCTAGTGGTTAAAGCCACCATTCATTGACCCACGCACTTTCTTTTCCAGAATTAAAACTAAGTCTTGGGCATCGTCACCACGAACCAACAATGCAAACATCCTGCAATTTCTCGATGGTTTGACTACCAGCTTCTGTTGCTTATGTTCGGCAATTCAGAGCAGCTACTAGTGCGCCTCCATTGTTTTCTCTTAGAATCATTGTGAATATGATGCCCAGCTAAATCTGCACGCTGCTTTGAGGTGTACTAATAAGAATCATGATGATAAAAACAATAGTAGAAACATCATTCGTTTCTCTGCAACTGTGGCACCTGGTTTTCACATTTTCTGCTTATATTTTTCAAACCCCCCGAAAGGAATACCGAGTATAGGAATCCCGTGCTGTGGGATGACCCTATATGTCTCCATGTAACAACTGATGGCAAATTCGTTCGTAAGAATCCAGTGTTTGAAGGACATTTAGGGCAAACCCATCCAATTGTTGGTTATATTCTACATACGTACCCCAAACCCGTTCATATTTCCATGTTTAATCCCACGTATTCCTGAGTTTTGGACAGTGCTCAAAATATCCATATTATATATATATATAAATCTCCATGTATTCCCATGATATTATTCCGCCACAAAATCCTAATTATTTTGGGTTAGACCATCATTTTCTGCCCTCAAGTGATTCCCACAATCCCAGAAATCAACTGCAACAAGTTTGGGGAAATCGTTGGGGGAGCATGGTAATTTCGGTTCAGTGGGAATTTCAGGACCCTAAAATGGAGGTACTTTACCATGTAAGGCTTGTAAGGCTATATTTTGTGGCGATATTCCGTGAAGTTAAGCCCTTGTATAGGCCCTATATACCGTAAGTAATTTCAATAAATCGGTTCCTGAAATGGCCATGGTTGATTCAAGAAAGTATCCAGGACGATCCTCTGGCATTATCTGGGTATTTTTCGTGGTGCCAAACTGCACTGGTGAAAGGACCTAGGACTTACCTGGAAATATCTGATTTAACGGTGAGGTAATGGGATTTAAAGGTGCTTAATGGGATCTAGTTAGCTAAGTTGGTAAACATACGCAACCAAATGATTGTTGGCTTGTTTTTGGTGAATGTTTATATATATATATATATGCATCAAAGTAGATCATGGGGACCATACATGATTAATTATACACATTTACAGCCGGGGGGGATCAGGTTGTATATCAGAACATACAGATATAATATAAATGCCAGAACCAACTCAACATAACTTTGATAAAAGGCATCACCATGTTTTACAGGTACATCATCAAACTAGCTTTGACATAGCATTGATAAATCATGAGAAAACGTGTCAGATATTGCGCCTCCCAAATCACTGTCTCACTGGTCGACGCCGGAAAAATTGCAGTGCCTATGGATGGCCATGTGATGTCGCTGCCAGAAGACGTGCCGCATTTTGCGTGCACACGTGCTTGGGGGTGGAAGCACGGCTTCAAAACCCACCTCGAAGCCGTTCTTGCTTGCACTGGGCAGGAAAAACTTTCTAGCAGCACGCAAGCTCCAGCAGAAACAGCCGCAAGCTCCAGCAGCGACACCAAAGATTCGGCCCTGCCTGCCTTCATGGAATGAACACCAGAAAGCATTGAGAAGATTCACGAACTCGCCCAGAGGACCTCGTATGTCGGGACCGTTCAAAGCAGAGCAATTTATTGACCAGCGACGTGGCGCGTGAATTCAAACCCAAATTACGCTGAATCTTCTGGCTGGTGGTTTCTCGTACATTTCTTCGATCCTATACCTGGGATGATGGACCAATGAGTGCATATTCTTCATGATGCTTGAAGACATCAAAAATGGCACAAGGGAATTTCAGGCCTGCTTTGAGGCATGATTCTTGTTTTCTTTCCTGATTATTCTTCAAAAAAATTAAGGAAACACAGCGCATCACCTGGAATTTGATGTCATGCCTCAAGCGTCAACACAATGAGACGAAGCGTACAAGACGCTTCCTTTCCGTACGAGCGAATATGCTGCGCACTGTTGCCGGCAGTTTTGGAAGTACACCACGGCCAAGCGTTCAACGCGCAGTTTTTTTGAAAGCCTACGGCATTCTTTGCGGTGGCCCAAACGGGCCAATGCAGCACGGCCAGCAAACCATGGTCATAGATCTAGGGCTGGCTTTATTCTTCACGAATTCTGTTCAGTTGGCAGCTGCAGCTAACCAGGTTTTGGATGGCTTAAAATTCCGAACCGCCAAGCGTGTCAATCGACATTGTTTCAAATTGAGAGCCGATTTTGGAGACTTGCGTGTTCTATCCCAAACCTATCAAAAAAGATTTCACGCGATGGGATAGTGCTATGGTTTTCTTGGCTTAAGTGGTTGAGAAAACATTAATTTTTGTTGGGCGGCTAGGTACCTTCAGATGAAGGCCCTCAAGGACATGAGCAAGCACTGTGGTCAGGCGAGCGGGTGAGTCTTGAGTGACACGCTTGGGTTTGCCCAACTCGGGGATACCAGAACAGATGGCCACGCAGGGATAAGGAAAATTGGGATTAGTAGTGTAATTTACATCATGTTTTGTACTCGACTGGTTTTGTTTATGGTTAATAATGTGTTTCTATCTGTTTTTATTGCAAGATCGAAGGGTTCAATACATCATGTTTTTTTCGACATTGAAATAGATCGAAATGACGAACTGAATCCAGAGTTCAGGTGGTCAACGCAGTTGGTTCATAGAAAAACCGGTCTTAACCCAGTGTTTTTAAGTTGTTTGGTGGTCAATTAGTACCTCAAACTAACCATTGTTTTCTTATACCGGTATGAGTTTCCTCTAAGGAGGGTTGATTTTCTGTCCTTCGAAAAGCTCGAATTTGCTGAAATGATGCTTTCGAAGTTCCCCCAATTTTCTACAGAACAACTTTTGGAGACCCCTGAGTCGTAAGATCCTGATTTTCTGGGTAGTTTAGGTGCCCAAAATCCAGAAGCATAATTTTAGCATCTCTGGGAGTACGTTCATAGATTTTCTAATGGTCCTTGATTTTCTAGAGAGGCACTGGTAGGTCATTTTGTTTTGTTTAAACGATGCTTAAAATCCAGTCCCATCTCTCTCCTGTCCATGTTTGCAACACTTGCCGCATCTCGGCGCATCTCATGAAATTCGGGGGGACCCAATTCTTAATATTCTTATCGAAATGGGATGGAAATTTGATGGGTTGGATGTTGGGCTCTAGAAAAAGGGGAGCAGTAACTTGAAGTTGTTTTTCCCCACCTGCCAGGTGAGGGTTGTTAGATTTTATCTAAGTTGCCTGCTCCTCCTCCTCCTCTCCTCCTCCTCTCGTCGTCCTCCTCCTCTCGTTGTCCTCCTCCTCTCGTTGTCCTCCTCGTCTCGTTGTCCTCCTCGTCCTCCTGCTCAACTGCGACTCGCGATCCACAGTGTTCGCTGTCGGACCTCAACCACGACCATCCACGCCCAGTGTTCCCTGCCGGACCTCCACCACGACCATCCACGCCCAGTGTTCCCTGCCGGACCTCAACCACGACCATCCACGCCCAGTGTTCCCTGCCGGACCTCAACCACGACCATCCACGCCCAGTGTTCCCTGCCGGACCTCAACCGCGAGTATCCACGCCAAGTGTTCCCTGCCGGACCTCGTGTAGGAAGATAAAATGTCAGATAGAGTGCCAGAAGATTTGCCAGGTAGAATGCCAGAAGATATGCCAGAAGATATGCCAGATAGATATGCCAGAAGATATTTCAGAAGATATGCCAGATAGAATGCCAGATAGAATGCCAGATAGAATGCCAGAAGATATGTCAGAATATATGCCAGAAGATATGCCAGATAGAATGCCAGATAGAATGCCATAAGATATGTCAGATAGAATGCCAGAAGATATGCCAGATAGAATGCCAGAAGATTTGCCAGATAGAATGCCAGAAGATATGCCAGAAGATATGCCAGAAGATATGCCAGATAGAATGCCAAATAGAATGTCACAAGATATGTCAGATAGAATGCCAGAAGATGTGCCAGTAAGAACATGTATAAATGTCATGGTGGGGATCACACGAAGTAAAGTAATTAACATATTTGATTTCGTAATTTCAAAACTGTGCAATTCAAGTAGGGCGGTGTTTTTCTAAGGAAAAATGCTAAACATAGCTTCGAAAATGCACTTCTTGTACGTTGCCATTTTTCTAGGATACCTCAAATTGGTTTGATGTCTGTTGCTAGATTTTCTTGGGTCCCAAATTTATACAACCTACATTTTCTACTAGAAAATCACAGGCCCCAACCTGACCCGGTTAACTCGTACAGGGATGTTTTCTTGGTAGCTCACATCATCAAGGATTTCCTTTGTATTTTAACAGGAATTATCCAAAACAAATGTTATAGCTGATACATCGGATTGTTGTTGATGGCACATCCATTGGGTGACCCAAAAATCAAAACTGAGTGGATGAATTTGTTTGTTGTAGTTTGTTTGGGCAACACCACAGATCAAAAACAAACATGGTTTATTTTTTGTTTTTCCAGTGGATTTTGTTGTGTTAACATTTTTTGAGTACGTTGCGTTTCCCTATCACAAAGACGAAACCAAATTTTGGAACTAATTTTTAGTAGTAATTCGAGTATATTGTTTGCAACGTGGTGCCCCATTGACGATATCTATCATCGACCAAACAATGAACAAAGTTATGGCACCGCCTAGTTGTGTTAGATACATCCCATGAAATATCCCCGTGATACTGATGGTTTCTCCAATCTGTTCCAGTTTTTGTATGAATTCAAAAAAAATCGCCAGTTATTCCATATTACCGCTAATATACCCTTTATTATCCCAGTTTGTTTTCAGAAACAACGTTCCATTGCTTTTGTTGAAACACACGCAACCCAATGTTCGATCAGAAACAGCAAACCCGACCGGGAGATATTGAACAGAAACAGTGTCTCCACATGGTTTGGTCAATGGGGTAGCCCTTCAAAGTGGTGCCCACCCGATAGCAAAGTTGGCAAACATAAGCAAATTCGTATGGGGGTTTCTGAAAAGTGGGGAGTCCCCAAGTCAACATAGATTTCAATATTAGTCAATATTAGTTACAGTCATCCATGACTTGGATAATGAGAGGGGCTACCCGCCATAACAAAACGGACACCTTCATATAGTTCATATAGCTGTTGAGGTTTATGACCCATGTTTAAACTGGGGGGCACCACAATGTAACCACAGCGACATGAGGTGCACCACACATTTCCTATCCCCAAACTGGTTTTAATACTGGGTATGGTTTCATCATGCTTAACTTCAATGGACTGGCTTAAGGGAAAATCTTAACCGGAAACTGCCGGAAACCATAGATTTTCCCATAAAATATGCGGGTGTCCTGTAATTCCCTTGAACCAATTCATTGGTCTTACCCCAAATCCCAGCCAGTTATGCTGGGATATGGTACAGGATGTTAAAGGTCATCAGGTGAAATCTGGTGAAACTATGGGTCTAAATCAAATCCTCCTTTGTTTTTAATGATGATGACTGACCCATCATGATGATGACTGACCCATCATGATTCGTAACTATGAAATCCATGTATCCCATGAATCGTAACGGTGGTAAATCCCACGAAATATTCACGGAGATTTCTTCATGTTTGGTTCATGATGTTGCCATATGTTCTAAGAACAAGGAAACCATGATATATCCAAACCTTGGTATTGGTCCGATGTTCAATGGTTGATCCAATATTTCCCATGACATGGGGTACCCCAATAGCTGGATTGTTTATTTCATGGAAAATCCATCTATAAATGGATGATTTAGAGGCAACCCCCATGACTTAAGAAACCTCCATATATCCATGATTTTCCCATAGTGTTCATCTGGTTGGTGGTTTGGAACATTTTTTATTTTCCTATATATTGGGAATAATCATTGCAACTGACTAATATTTTTCAGAGGGCTAGGTCAACCACCAACCAGTCATGGTTTTCATCGGTATTTCGTGTTTTTTCTCTCCCACGATTTTGATCCATGGCCCAACCGCAGACGGTGCCTGGCCTTGCGGCCATGGATGATGCCAGAAGAGACAAACTTCGCATCCAACAGTCGCTGGTCGCGGATTCCGTGGCACCTGTGTGTGTTGTTTGTTTCATGTGTTTTGGAGATGTTAGGGATATAACAGATCCATGTATATCATATTGTTTGGGATATGACCATCAAATTCTTTGGAGATCTAAACTACCTGGGTAATCTCTGAAAAGAATGGGATTTGAATGGGATTTTCATATCCAACGATAGATGAAACATTGGATTTGAATGGGATTTTACGCATCAAATTGCATGGGGAAAATGATGGGTTTTTCCCATCGAGAATAGAATGAGAATTATTGGGTCAAGCAACTGGATGGTAGTTTAATAGGAATTCCACTCAGTTAATTAATGATGGGTATTTTAATAGGGGAATTCCTATTAAACTACCCATCCAGTGTTAATTTATGGGTAGTTTAATGATGGGTATTTTGTTGCAGGCTATCATAGAGTATCATTTTGATTGGCAATGTTCCGATGTTTGCAGGAACTGTGGTGCTCATGTCATGATGGACATGGACATGTTAAATTTTAGGTGGGTTAGATGTGAAAACATATGGGATAACATGGAACAAAAAGTGGATGATAGTGCGATGTGTAGGAACGGAAAGTAAATGATAGCCGCAAGGGGGCGGAATTGTGTCTATAGAATTCTGAGCTACCCTGTTTTTAAGTCTGTTTAATATTGGATACTTTGTGTAAAACATTTAATTATCGTGGGATCATGTGGGATCTCTATGGATTTTCAAAGTACTGGGAATTAATATGGGTTTGATATTGGATGATATGGGAGTGTGGTGTCATGTTCACGTGGGGTTCATGCGATTTACACGCAATTGTCCCGGGAGATACTAGTGAGTCCAAAAGCATCCAAAAGCCCTGCTTGTTTAGTTTCTTTTGCAATGGAAATCCAACTGATTTAGCCAACAATATATCAGAATTAGCGGTTTTCACCGTGAACAACATGGGGACATGATTGATAAGTGATGGTTGATTCATGATTGTAGAAGACTAGTCGCTAGCCTTGATATCGGGGATGGCCACGCATCCATGAGTTGGAAATTTCCATCTACCAATGTGTTTTTCTTCAATGTCCAAACAGTCTTCAGAAATGGCTACTGAAGTCATTGACACCGCTCATTTGGGCGTCTCCCAAAAATTACAAGGATATACATCGAACGAAAACAATGTCAATAGGATACACCATCTCATGGTTTACTAGAAATTTCCCTATTGATATGTGCTTAGTAACCATGATAGTGCACCTGGTGATCCTGGGATAGACACCCTTCCGATATTACTGGGTTAAGCAACGTTCGATTCCTCCAATGTGGCGCCCCAGAAGCTAAGTTGCTTGGAAAGTAAGCTGATTAGGGCTATATCAAACTAAATCTGGTTGGTGGTTTGGAACATGTTTTATTTTTCGATTCAGTTGGGAATGTCATCATCCCAACTGCTACTCACTCCATCATTTTTCAGAGGTGTAGGTCAACCACCAACCAGAAATAATGGGGATCACAACACAACACAAAAATCACGGGGTACCAGTGAAATGCCCTCCCTATTCCTTTTTAGCAGTGCTCAAACCCCTGCTGGCTGATTATAGGGGATATCATGGGATATATATATATATACTACCCAATATATTGGGATTATAGTAAGGGGAATCTCTATTAACCAATCAGTATTATGGAATGATAGACGGATTTTGAACACTGCTCAATTGCCATGTACTGTATATCACCATTTTATGGGGACCCACTCCAGCATGTCCCTTAACATGTCACCGGATCGTCTCTGTCGAGGATGTTGGCGATCGGTACCTCAGGCTGTGCCTCCTTTTGATTCGGGGTGAAGTGATGGACATAGCCAACATCATAGCCATAGCTATTTAACCAAAAAAACATGTTGGCTTCAGCAACGATAATGGGACACAATTGAAAACATCATTATTAGATTAGATTAGATTGATAATTAATTATGATGGAAAACATGCCAGTAAACATGGTGATTTTACCAGCAACAATTGGGATGTTTAATGCATATCGTGGAGATATGTGGAGAGAATAGTCTGATCCATCTGCAAGGTGGGTCCCCCCAAATTATCTAAGCTGGTTTAGTTCTAGTAGTTCTAGGTGATTTCCATGGTGATTCCTATGGTTTACAACAAAGATTCGTCACAACGGAACCAGAAACTCACCGCATGTCCCGGACGGTCGTTTTTGCCAGAGATCCCTGGACAGGTCCCATGCGGCATAGGGACGAACCTTAAGATGTTTTCCATAGGTCATACTTTTCCATAGTTTTCCATCATTTTCCATCATATTGTCCATATAATTTTCCGACCCGTGATTATTATTTGTTGTTCACGTGTTTTATATGACATTATGACATCATTATGACATGTACCATTGTGAAAAAACCCGTGTTTTCCCCCACGTTTGTCTATGTGACATAGCCAGCAATATCTCATGTGCCATAGCCAGCAATATCTCAAAGCCAGCTGATCTGCGACCACCCAGATCACTGGGAGGATCATCCCACTCAAGGAGTACCACTGTGTAGTTCGGAACGATATTTTTTCACCGCGATTTCTTGACCCAGTTACCATCTGGTTATGACATGTTATGATTAACATTGCTATGGAAAATCACCATTTTTGAATATGTTTAATAGGTAAACCATCTATTTCTATGGGCCATCGAAAAAACATGGCTATGCTAAATATCCAGAGGGTATCTATTACTGTATTACGGTAGTAGCTTAAGCTACGTGCGGTGGGATGATCCTCCGATGATCCTCCGAAAAAAGCACCTTATGAAAATATGCAGATTGATCAGATTGGAGTTATGGGATGATCATAGCCGTAATCTTGGGGACCTGGCAAGTTACCAGGTGGTTTTTTATCCTCCAATTAGATCACTCACTGCGGTTTGCAGCATTCACCTTGAAGTCGGGATGTTTACCCCCGGCTAAAAGAAAAAGCCAGTGATCCAAATAACAACTCGTTGATATCCAAATATGTGCTAGTTTGTGAACAATAACCACATGTATACTGTAGCCTAATTATTGGTGAGTACACTAATACAAACCAATTGTTTAACCATCCTCAAAGCCCAATTCCGGAAATAATTCGCCATGGTGCCATGGTTGTTTCCCGTTGCTAGTGAAGAACCCCTACATTGCACAAATGGTTGGAACATGTTGGAACCGGGGAGACCGCGCCTTGGCTATTGCTGGTTGGAACTGAGGTCCCTTGAACTCTTCCATTGATGTTTCCTTGTCCAGACAATGTGGAATTCTGGGAGAATATTGGAAGAAAATCTATTGTATTACTTAGCAATCCCTCAGTCTAATTTATCCAGAGCTCAAGGTGGGCCCCCCAATTTTTAAGTTGCTTTGCAAGCCCCATGAGTCATATCCCCTCAACCCCGGGTAATCAAGTCATGTCTCAACTTGGCTATGACTTTGGTGAGTCCCCCATAGGAAACCATCGGAAAATGTTGATTTCACCAACAAGAAAGGGGATTTCAGAAAGGATTCATCGCTGAATGCTGATGACTGTCGCGGATTTTTGTTGGCCGAAAACTCCGCCAGATCCCTTGGGCAAAAGTTCGTGGGGGCCCAGTTGGGAGGGTGTAGACTCCGGTGGGCGTCATCGGCTCCATGGCTAGCTGGAAAATCCCGCCAAAAGATGGGCATTGAAATGGGAAAATATGGGAAAATGATCATGATTAATGGCGTTTTCATGGAAAGTCATTTTATAAATATGGAGTTTTTTACTTGAAAAAATATGGACAAATCATCTATGAATGGGTTCCAGCAAGCCATGTTTGATTAACCGAGGGTAGGTGAAATTTGAGATGTCTGGCCAGTTTAATGGGATACATACTCACAAAACTAACAAATCGAATAGGATATATGACTAACAACCAATGGGATAACTGAGAAGTTGATCGAGAGTATCAGCACCGGATACGCCGTTACTTAGCAAGCAATGGAGACGATCCGGGAGCATCATGGCACCCTCCGGGCCATCCAGGAGGGTCTTAAGAATATCACTACTAGCGATGAGCAAACCTATTATTTTCCCAGGCGGGACAAGAGCAAGGATGAGCGTGGCGTCAGGGGCCCTCAGCTTTTTGTGCTGCGGAACCAGCTTTTTTGGCTTCCGTTTTGTTATGGTGGTACCCCAAGTATCATCCATGTTCATAGGATTTTCCATGATAAAAACTCCTTGTTTGGGGTACTCGTTTTTTTTTGGAAAGCCCTATTTTTTCAAGTGATGATCCGCGAAATTTGAAAATGATGTTGAACACTTTTCACCTTGGATTATATGTGTATAGGTAAATTAGTGTGAAACCTCACTGGAATCATGGTTGGGATTCGGGGAATTATCCCCAAAGAATAGCCTTATTTCAGCTTAGTGAATTGTTGTAATTTACCCAGATTGTCTTTTTGCTGGTGAAACATAACCATAATGGGATATGAATCACGAATCAAAAACAAACAATTTTTGTGTTGACCAACAACCAATTATGATATAACCTCTGGTAATCAAACATGGCAATTGAACATGCCCTATTTATAGAGGATTTTCCCATTTAATTAAACCTCCATTTGTAGGGGATTGTGCATTGGTTACCAGAAGGTAGTGAGTACGGTCATAATGGAACATAAACCTTCAATGTAGTGGGGATACCATCAAAACGGCTGGAATTGAAGTTCGAAAAATTGTGGATATAGCGGGATTGGGTATAATACATAATTTATGTATATATGACATAATATACTGTATATATAGACATAATATACTGTATATATATATCATGGGATTGTCATGGGAAAACATCAGCAAGTAGAAAACATACAGGGGGAAACCATAAATAACATGACAGACGGTCTTATGGTAGATATATCAAACTAGTCGGTTTATATAAGCCAACAAACATATCTGGAAGGCACCACATTGTAACTACTTGAAGGATCATCCTGCAGATCGTAGCTGGTTAGTAATAAATCCCGCTAATATCCCATATATTTCCCATTATCCTATATGATTCCCAGTTTTTATCAAAAAATCCCATATATTCCCACAGTTATCCCACTAAAAATTATTATTCCCATATTATTTCCCATTGATATCCCATGATTTCCCCAGTTAAAAATTTCCCATGGCCATGGCCATGGAACCCCACCGCTCCCGACTCATCCCATGAGCCCAGGGAGACGAAGGTGCCATGGTAAGGGGGATCGGATCGGAAAGAGCCATGGAGAGCCATGGAGAGCCATGGAGAGCTGGTCATGGTTAGTGTAGGTTAGTGGTTTTCATGATCCAAAAAATACCATAATTTCTATGGTAATTATGAAAACCATCATTTACTGACCATAATTGATGGTACTAATGATGGTTAATGATGGTAATCTCAGACGACTGGAGGCAGTCACATTTCAAAGCAGGCGATTTGCACAGTGCTAGTATCACACATAGATGATTGAGTGGTATCATGACATTTTCATACTAATAATGGCAATCTAGATATTGCCGATCAGCTATGGTCTAGTATCACACAGAATTAAATTGAGAATCCTATGATCTAGAATCTAGACCATACCTCAATTTACTCTCATCGGTACATGGTATCCTAAAGGAACATCGGTACATAGGTACATGGCGAACCCTGAAATCATCCGAAATCGCTGGATGTTCATCCATGTTCATCCCCCGAATTGTTAATGGAAAATACCAAAACACATGGTATATCCCCAGTGTTCTCTCATTTCCAACAATTATTGTTCCATCAACCATGGTTATCCATGGTTATCCCACTAGCCAACTTGATTCATCCCATGTGCAGGTCGGAAAGACGAAGAAAAGAAAAAGAAGAAAAAGAAGAAGAAAGACGTCGGTAACGAGGCGAGGTGAATGTGAAAACTCACCTGTACTTATGTTTTGATTTTCTTTTAATTCGGATTCGTTAATGGGGAACTAGTATGAACTAGGGCGGTAAAGATCAGTTGGTGAAAACTCGTTGGTTGATGGCATGGGGATGTAAGGAACTAATAAGCAACTACTAGTCATGGATGTGAATGGGGTTCATATCATTTTATATGAAGGTTTCCTAAATGAGGGTAGCCCCAAATCATCCATTTGAATCTTGAATCGGTGTTACATTGTAAACCATCCATTTTCGAAGTACCCCTTGGGAAACCTCCATTGTAACCATGAATCTTCACCTGGCATCATTGGGGTTTCACGGATCACCTGCACTGCTGTGACCTGAGTCCCCAGACATTTCCATGCTCACCTCGTGTCCACCGAAAAAATACCAGTGATAGATTTGATGAAACTTAGCGAAACGATTCAACCAGTGAATCACCATGACTGGTTGGTGATTTGGAACATTTTTTTTTCTCCATATATTGGGAATAGTAATCCCAACTGACTAATATTTTTCAGAGGGGTTGAAACCACCAACCAGATGAATACGGGTTGCTGAAATCAATTGAAGTCACCGGGTCTTGTGATATTTTCTTCCGCCGATACGAATTGTGAAGATGATTTCAGAGCCGTAGATAGCCCAATTCTCCACCGGTTGGTGATTTGATAGAGGTGTTTTTCAGGGTCAAGTTGCAGGGTTGATCTTCCCAGTAATTGTTCTATGAAAATCGGGGTCAATACTTTGTAATGCCGTAAATCTCAATGATATACTCAAAAGATTGATGGTTTATATATATATATGTTTATACTTCCCAATTCTGGCCGTTTGTTTCCCTAATTGCTGGTTTTGACCTCATATCTGCCATGGTCGAAAGATGGATTTACCCTCTGGTTATTTAAGAGTTCGCCATGGTTTTTCGATGGCCCATGGAAATGGATGGTTTACCTGGGTTTACCTATGAAAAAAATTGGGTGGTGATTTTCCATGGCCCATAGAAATAGATTCATAGATGGTTTACCTATTAATAGCCTGGTGATTTTACATGACAAACTGTGAGTGTCATAACCAGATAGTAAGTTGGTTTACCTATTAAAAATGGTGATTTTCTATGGTTATGTCAGCCATCTTGGGGGATGATTCATCATCAATCCATTGGGATTTTTACACATCGGATGGATGACCATAGACCATACGGATACCGTAACGGATCGGATTCCCATGGGATGACCAGGTCGCGGTTTTGCTGGTGCCCCCCTGGATATAAGTTGGTGTAGTCCCATGTATATGTATATATATATATGATTATATATATATATATTTATAGCTATAGATATAGACATACATAAACCCAAGTTATTGGACTTATAACTTACCACCGTGTATTAACTTATTAAATCTTAAACTATGGATATAAAATGTATATATCTTACAACCCAACTTCACCAAGGCACGATTTGGGGCAGCAGCTTGCTGGTTGATCTGGGTAAATTATAACGACCTCACTGTTCTCCCTCACTGGAATCATGGTTAGTATATATATAAGGAGAATCTTCTCCAAGGTAGCCTGATTTCTGGTTCGTGAAATATTACCCAGATTGATGCTTATATAGCTCCTATTGATTGGTTACGGAATGGGAGGTTACCCTCTGGTAACATAGCTATGGTATAGATGGCGGATGGAACTATGCCTATTGTTTCAGGGTTCCCAATATGGGGTGGATTACCATGAAGCATATTACCAAACATCATGTAACTTGACCCTAGCACATAAGTAAGCCCATTGATATCCATCAACTATATTCCCATTTGGTTAGTCGTATTCATCTATATCTCATGAAGTATCATCATGAATTACATGAATGGTTGCGAACATATGGGAATGGATCAAAATCATTCAAAACCTATAAAAACCCGTATGAAATACATTGAAACATCCTATTTTTGGAGGATTTCTTCCATCCCAGCGATTTTCTGGTGATTTCACCGGGCCATCCGAACCGCCATCCGATCTTTTGCCTTTCGCCGCCAGGAAGCTGTCGATCTGACTGAGGATGACCCTGGGGAAGGCGAGCGATGGAAATCGACGGGATCTATACCATTGATATATACCAAATATTATCTATATATCAATGGTATATATCAATGGTATATATCTATAATAGGATATAGAATATAGGATATATCTATTATAGATATATATATATATATATTTATCTAGTATCTATATATCAATGGATCTACAGATAAATATTAGAGATAATGGATATTGATCTATACCAATCATTTGATCTATAGATAATTTGGATATGATAATCTCTATATATATATGGATATCCAGTATAGTACTGTAAATATGATCTAAATATAGATAATTATATTCTCTATACTGTAATTATATCCATATTATAGTAAAACTACATGTATCATATGGATCTACACTATGGATTATCATATTGTTTACTCGTTTATAGTATAGTTTAGTATCTCTATAGTCATCCCCAAATAGATGAAATTGGTGAAACAAATGGAAAATTGCAAATTGTTCCCGTTTCCCTACTAATTTGATGATGATGATGATGATGATGATGATCTTGATGTACTTTTCCATCTATTTGGCTAACTTTGGGGATGACGGTAGAGGTTTGCATTTTTTGTAACTATAGGGGATATTTGCGGGACTGTTTGTGCTGCTATGTGTTTTTGTTGCAGGGTAATTATCTAAGATCCATGGATCGGTGGACAAAGATTGTCTACAGCCGACAGTGCTAGATAGTGCTAGATAAGTATAAATAAATGTATTGATACTGTAGATAGCTAGATCGATGGATAGATAGATGCGTAGGCATACAGATAGAAAGATAGATTGATAGATGTGCATAAGAATGCGTTTCTATACGCTTGACAGATGTTGAGAACAACAAGAGATGGGCCAAGATTTGACAGTCAGTGAATGGTAGTTCCCAGTTGCGACAGATTCAGCCACTTACCAACCATAGATTCTAACTTTATGGATATTCTTGGATGATTCCGATAAAACCTATATCTTACCGTGTGGAGAGACGTAGCAGATCATATCTCCTCAGTGGTTCAGCCCAGTTCAATGCTAAAGTTGCTGAATATTTGCAAGTCTCGGTATGTTACAACTTGACCTGGTTCCGACCGGTCAAGACCTATGATGCTTTGGCGGGTGCACGTAGATTTGTCACTTTCGTAGATGTGCACCGCGGGGCAAGGGTTTTGGTCCGTCGCTCTATCTCCATTTCGCTTGCTTAAGTACCAGTTTGATCCATGCCTGGTGGTTTCAGCAGTAGTGTTGCTGTCCATCCAAGAACATTATCAGAATGATCAGATGCACATGGTTGGGGCGTGGGTGGATTTGCCACCATCCAAACGTTGCTTGGTAACATCCTCATGTTTGTTGGTAGTATCTCATCTCTCCCGTTTGATGGTTGAAATGCGCCCGCTCAAGGGTGGATGTGTATCAAATCGTCATGGTGTTCTTTGTTTTGTTCTTTGTTTTATTTGCCTTATTCGCATACTATGCCTTAACAACTTAACAATACTTGACAATACTTAATAATACTTATACATATCAATACTTAACAATACTCAGCAGTACTCAACACTACTTAACACTAGTCAACACTACTCAACACTACTTAACACTACTTAACAATAATTAACACGACTTAACAATATATGAATGATATAATTATGACATGTTAAGTCATTTGAAACGATGTTCTCTAGCCGTTACTAGGTTCGTGTACATATGATCATCCTTGTTTGACTGCTTGAGCCGTTACTAAGATAGGTCTCGGAGAGACACACATTTTTTGGATATGTATGAATACGCTATGCTTGTAGTAACCCGCAAAAAGAAAACTAGAAGTTGAACACCTGGAAATTCTGGGGAAAACATCATCGACAGATGCATCCTGGAGACAGAAAAAAGGGTGCATCTGTTTGGGATTACCATAGATCCATATGAGCAAGGGTCAAAAGACGCTATGAAAGGCTTCAATTACGATCCGCCATCACTACTCAAAATATGTGATTTACTGTGTGTAGCGATAGGGGGCCTTATGTAGCGATACCTCTTTTTAGACTTTGTTTATGATTGAAGCTTCCTGTTGGGCGCATGACTTTCCAATCTTTTGATGTCAGAGTGCGACACTGGAGCAGTCGCAGTGGGCTGGTCTTCCTGGGTAGTTGCAAGATGGCCTGTCGTCAAGTATATATGAGATAGTTACATTAAACAATATTGATATATTGGGGTATGTTGATCTATAAGGTATGCAAGAAACTAATTCATAACGCATCATGAGCTTGATGATGGTGATGATGCTGATGATGATGGTGATGGTGATGATGTTGATTCAGATAGTGACCGTGCTGAGATATGTTGAAAAAGCATCCTTGTGCGGTCACGGACGCTTCTCCAAAGCCACTGTCCAGCATGGAGCTTGTCAGAATTTCGTGTCACTTGAAACATACACCTGAGATCACACATTTTCTGGTCCCCGTAGCGATGCCCGAAGCGATACCCCTCGATACCCAGAGCGATACCTGAAATCCATGAAATTAGGGAGTACCCCACATGGTCACTTGAAACTATACAACTTGTGCTATAGGTGGAAAAATATGGGAAGTATGAACAAGGGTACCCTCAAGTTCTTACTGGGTTAGTTCTTAAAGGGTTCATTTGGTCAGGGTTTTGCCGATTCATTTTGGCGTGGTATTAGGTTGCAAAGGAGGCGGGGTGAAGAAAAAAAGGCGCCGGAAACAAGGCAGCACAGGCAAGACAAGCCAAGACAAGCCAACACAAGCCAAGGGCAGCCTCCGAGGTCAGATGACCTGCAGTGAGTCCGGCTGGTGTCTAGCTGAAGCTGTCGACGTCAGCCTTGGTGATCAAGTAAAAGTTTGAATTTCCCTGGAGATACCATCGCAAGGGGAATAAGAATCCGATTCCTCATCTGGATCCTCCTCTTCTAGCAGCAATTCTGCCTAGTTGGTGAAAAGGGTGCTGGGACTGTGTGTAGCGATAGGGGGCCTTATGAAGCGATGCCATGACCTCACCACATGAATTGAGTTTTGACCGTCGCACATATGTAGCTTAGTCAAAATTTGAGTAGATTACCCATATTGGAGGATGGCTTGAATCAATCCATCATAGAATTGGATGATGGGAAAATTTACAGGAAAGCCCTATATTTGATGGTAAAAACCATGGTTTCCTGTAGATTTTCCCTTAAACCAATCCAATGAATCCATTTTCATAGGGATTCAACTACCAATCATCTTCAGATCCCTTTGGGATGGATGACCAAGAAAATCCCAACAAATGCGGGTGCGGGCACCGGCCGTATGAACCATTACTGGTTGGTGGTTTGGAACATGACTGTTATTTTTTTTGGAATGGATTATGACTTTCCATATGGGAATAATATGGATTATAGTGGTTTAATGGATTTTAATGGGTTTTCCCATATGTTGGGAATGTCATCATCCCAACTGACGAACTCATATTTTTCAGAGGGGTAGGTCAACCACCAACCAGCATATAGAATGGTTGATGTTGATGATCAATATCCCTATACCCTCCAGTGTCATCCAGCGTGGTTGGAAAAATCCCCGAAGAAAACCACCAACCAGATTATGAAGCCATGAAGCTTGACCATGCCACACACATGGCCACCCCCCGTCACACTCTGTGAGGTCCAGGTGAGGACATGAAAAAACCCGCACTGGACCTGAAGAAACCCTCCGTCACGGCCGTGGACGAGGTGTCTGGGGAGGGCAAGGGCGCATAGAGAAAGATAGCTACCCTCTGGTTATTTAACATAGCCATGGAAAATGGCCCATGGATAGATGATTTGCCTATTAAAAATTGTGATTTTCCATGGCTATGTCAAATAACCAGATGGTAATGATGTTTTTTGCTATGTCAGTTTAGGGTGTTTAAACATTATAATCATTAAGAATCCCTTTACTGATGTCTACGGAATAAAGATGAATATGATATGACTGCAAAAAAACATCAACATACGCCAACTTCTGGAGTTGGAACATGTTAGAGCAATTGTAGACATTTTTGAGTTTTGATGATTTACATATTAAACATTGCTATTTTAACAGTCCGCCACATTGAATTACCAACAGGTATCATCATATTCCCCCCTTAACTGGTTGTTCAAACCGGCATCCACAATTTTGGACAAACCCGGTTGGGTTATAAATGCTCTTGACTATAGATATATCCACCATATCCGGCAGTAGTTTATAGTGGGTGGACATGAATAGTGATGAGTGAATTCACCAATTTAATACTTATTAGCAATAGTTGCTAGTAGATGTATAGTCAAGTGGATTACAATTCCACCATAATCAAATCCCTTACCATTTCCACTACTAAAAGGGTGAACACGTGCTTGGTACCATCCTCTGATTCGTGGATAATTCAAGCAAAAAAAATGGACCCGTGCACCAGTTTTTGTAGTAAAAGGGTGCGCACTGTATCTTGTAGCGGCGTTCCATTTTATACTCATAAATCGGAAACGCATTTTGTAGTGATTTATTTTGGGATGCGTTGTGTCGTGCCGGAAACCCTATAGCCCTCTTTTACCAGTCATGCTCGGTTATATGAACATATAGCTTGGACCCTCAGACCATTTTTGGCTCTTGACTCACGATTATTTCGTGGTAAGATGAGCCCCCAAAAAATCGAAAAAAAAACAAATAAGGTAGAGACTTTAAGACGGAAAAATGGGACAGACTTGGTTTCAAAACCAATCAATTGAAACTGAAGTTGTGCGCTCAGATCGTTTTTGCTGCCCCATAGCTCTGACGATTGCAGTTCAAAACCTCTGCGCCGTGCTTTTGTCACACCTTTTTTGGCCATCACATGCGATTATCAATTAAAATCTAAATCTATCCCATTCTACTAGGCTCCTGCTCTTTTTGTCCAATAGTCAAGTTTCACCCCAGTTCAACGAATCCATGCTCAGAGTTCCTTTCACCCACAATGTCACAAAGCACAGATTCGATGCGTGGTGTCCTAGTTTCTGGATGACTTGTGTCATGCACTGCATTTTGTAGTGACACACGCGTGCACAACCTTTTGTAGAACCTTCTGCGCCCCCCTCCAGATAAGCCCCAAAAAGTTCGAAAAGCATGCTTTTTATGTAGAGACTTTAAGAAGGAAAAATGGGACAGATTTGGTTTCAAAACCAATCAATTGAAACTGAAGTTGTGCGCTCAGATCGTTTTTGCTGCCCCATAGCTCTGACGATTGCAGTTCAAAACCTCTGCGCCGTGCTTTTGTCACACCTTTTTTGGCCATCACATGCGATTATTAATCATAATCTAAATCTATCCCATTCTACTAGGTTCCTGCTCTTTTTGTCCAATAGTCAAGTTTCACCCAAGTTCAACGAATCCATGCTCAGAGTTCCTTTCACCCACAATGTCACAAAGCACAGATTCGATGCGTGATGTCCTAGTTTCTAAATGACTTTTGTCATGCACTGCATTTTGTAGTGACACACGCGTGCACAACCTTTTGTAGAACCTTCTGCGCCCCCCTCCAGATAAGCTCCAAAAAGATCGAAAAACATGCTTTTTATATAGAGACTTTAAGGAGGAAAAATGAGACAGATTTGGTTCAAAACCGATCAATTGAATTTGAAATTGTGCGCTTAGATCGTTTTTGCTGCCCCATAGCTCTGACGATTGCAGTTCAAAACCTCTGCACCGTGCTTTTGTCACACCTTTTTTGGCCATCACATGCGATTATTAATTAAAATCTAAATCTATCCCATTCTACTAGGCTCCTGCTCTTTTTGTCCAATAGTCAAGTTTCACCCCAGTTCAACGAATCCATGCTCAGAGTTCCTTTCACCCACAATGTCACAAAGCACAGATTCGATGCGTGGTGTCCTAGTTTCTGGATGACTTGTGTCATGCACTGCATTTTGTAGTGACACACGCGTGCACAACCTTTTGTAGAACCTACTGCGCCCCCCTCCAGATAAGCCCCAAAAAGTTCGAAAAGCATGCTTTTTATGTAGAGGCTTTAAGAAGGAAAAATGGGACAGATTTGGTTTCAAAACCAATCAATTGAAACTGAAGTTGTGCGCTCAGATCGTTTTTGCTGCCCCATAGCATTTCCCCTAGTAAATGCTATGACCCATTTAGTAGCGAATCATTATTTTTCATTGCAACCCGTTTTCACTACAAAATGGTTCCGTAAAGTCATTTTGTAGTGACCGACATTGGCTTTTGATCCATCATAAAAACACCCAAACCATTTTGTAGCAAGGGGGGTTGGTTCAGATTCAAGCTTCATTTTGTAGTATAAGGCTGTGTTTGTAAACGGTTTAGTGGGCACAACTTCTCTGCAGAATGCACACAGGGATCCATAATCCACATTAATTCACCTATTGATTTGTAGAAAAATTTTCCCGGCGAAAGCTCCACTGAGTTCGGGGATGTTCCATGGCCAGGTTCGACAAGCGCTCGGAGTGTCTGCTCCATCGGGACAAAACCCTATGGGCAGTGGCTGCTTGGAATGCAGCGGCCATCAACAGTATAAACACACCATCACATACCCTTGTTGCTTGGGTACGAAACAGGGAACTATAGTAACTATACTACCTGGTGAGGATAATTAACACATATGACGGGGAAAGCGTTTTCAACCAGTATTTCATGAGATGTGTAAACGGGTATTTTTTTACTGGCTCACCTGGTCAATATGTTACCCTTTGATAGTCAAATGTCGTCATGGACATGGACATGTTATGACATGTTGATATCTGAGTTTGTCCATTGTTTGGCACGAAATGGTCGCTGGCACGGGACATAAATGACGAAGAAGCAATCGTCAAAATGGTTCAACCTCCATCAACATCTATCAAACAAAATAACACAATCTTATTTTTTAGTAAAATCAAAACAACATAAAACATTCAAAATATAGTAAACATCGCTCAAGAATCCACCAAAATCCATCCCAACAGCTAGATGTTCACAAGTCAACTTAAAATACATCCCCGCTTAAAAACGCTATTCACTTCAGACTCGTCACACCATGCGCCGAAAAGTGGTGGGAAAAAACATTCCAACATTATATAAATCCCAATAAATCATCATTGAATTATCCTTTTCATTGATGTTTGAGTGTTAATATCCTTCAATGTCCATTTAATGACCCACTGTAATTCCATAATTTTCCATGTGATCCCCATCTTCGTGGGCTAAACTTGCTAAATCACTGGTAAATCCCATCAAGTAAACCTGAAATCACCATGAAGTCACCATGTTGAATCAATTTTTCTTGGTGAAGATCCTCATGAAGCCCTGCGACTTTCCCCGACGTCCCCGGCGAAGCGAAGCAAAAAGGCACTGGTGGAGGCGGTTTGCCGAGCCTGGACCGTGCTGGCTTTGGCGCCTCGCGGCTGCCGACGCCGCCAGGCAGGAATCGGGATATAAATTTTACATTGATTATAGTAGTATGTATTAGTAAGTATGTTACATATATATAATATAATATAGTATATATACACAATATAATATAGTATATATACACAATATAATATAGTATATATATATGTATGATATGATGTGAATATATAGTATGTACTAGTTTATCAATACGTAATTAACCGCATTGAGGTATAGATATGGAAAAACATTGGAATACGTTGGACTATTTACTGTATAGCAGCCCCGGAAAAGGATGCCGAACAGTAAAACATTTAGAACATTTCGGACATATGAAGAAAATACAATCGACATATCATACACTATAGCGAACAGGTAACTTGATATAGATGAAAAGTTCTTGTAGATGATTCAATATTGATTACAACTTCATGTTTAAAAAAAAATGAAGGGACATGCGTAATTCTATTATGTTATATTTGTTATCTTATCTTGGTATTTATACATACACAGTATGTACAGTTCATCTATATAAATACATGTGTAGCAACATTGGAATATAGATACTGTATGGAAAAATAAACATTTGAATATTACGGTATAGCAAGCCCTGAAAGGATCGAGCAGTGAGAAAATTGGAAATATGAAGTGCATATCATGACACTAACATCCTGGTTTTCTCCTTTTTCGCATTTTTTTGTGGGCTATACTGTTATACTTCGAAACAAGATATTTGATAGTATAATCACTGGATTGGTTTAAGGGAAAATCTACAGGAAACCATGGTTTTTACCATCAAATATAGGGTTTTCCTGTAAAATTTCCCATAATCCAATTCTATGATATAATGATTAATGATACTACTATGGCAGTAACAATGATTCTCAACAATGATACCGATGAACCGTACCTGGAGATACCTACAAGGTGGGCCCTAGTTTCATTGGTTGGTTATAAAAGATGTATACCCATTAGTTATAGTTATAAACTATGGAACTAATTTCCAAGTAGTTTTGGAACTACCACAATACTATAAATAAATATATATATATGTTTATAGTTATAAAACCAGTAGTTATAATTTCCATCAACACTATATCTAGTAGTTACCAACTTAGCTATCGTTTGGGGTGGCTCAGCTTGTATTAACCAACCGGGACCAAACACTGCTCCTGCGAGCGTGGTCCGTTTTCTCATGGCCAGGCGACGGTTTGAGCGCAGCGGGCAGATCAAAGGTAAGGGCTGGCATTCGATTGGAGTCGCTCGGCGCGTTCGGGAGGCATTTAGCCCCTGGTTGATGCTTCCTGTGTTGCCTAGATGTATATGTGTGTGTGGTATACATATATATATATATACGTGTATATATATGGTATAATCTATATTCTTTATATTATATTATATTATATTATATTTTATTATATTAATTAGATTATCACATTTATATACAAGTATTTGAAGATGCTAGAGAGAGAGAGAGAGGCATTTCACTATATACTTGATATATGTTAATGTTTAAGCAACTGGAATCCATATAATTGAGTTGCGTGTTTGAAGCAAACTATCCTAGCGTTGCCTTTGTGGGCTGGAGCACCAACCCAGTTGGTTGTTGTCGGGTCCCCAACCAGTGAGAAAACAACATTCAGATCATACATGCAAAGTGGTGCATGTCACTTATGTTGGCTAAGTTGGTGCAAATAACTCCAATAGCTAGGGTTTATCCTCTGGTAATTTAACATAGCTATTGAACATTGCCATTTATAGTGGATTTACCCATTGAAAATGGTGATTTTCCATAGTTATGTTAGTTTACCAGAGGGTATCAAGGTTTCTGGTTAAAAAGAAAAAACACATCTATAGTTCCTGGGTGTTTTTTCAACTTACACCGGCTGGCACCAACTTGCTGGTTGCTCTGAAAATTGGGCACCTCATGGTACCTTTGTAGTTAAGACACACCCCCTTAGTATTTAGAATACAGAAACATCACATAAATTAAAACTAACAAAAATACATGATCAGAATTCTGGAAATACATCACAATGTATGTGTATGTGTATATATATATATCTATACAAATTATATATATAATATATACAAATTATATATATAATATACAGGTTATATTTATATACATATGTATGTATGTAAGTATGTATGTGTTTTGCGAGTGTTTGTAATACTATTTCTATCTATTCATGGACACTTAGTATAATGATGCTGTATAATATTTGGATTTAAGCTTCTTGTGGAAAATAAACCATGGATTTGTTTGATACTATGTATATATATATACATTCATATTTATACAATATATTTTTTATTTCAGAATATCGTTAATTATTTAAGCCAAATAAGACATGTGTTGACCCACACAGTGCTGACCCATACAGACCGGGATGATGTTGATGTATATATATATATATGTATATTATATATATATGTATATATATATATATATTACCGCAATATAATGACATAATGACATAATGATATCATGTTATACATCATAAAATAGTTCACCCACATATAATATCCATAGTTTGATCGTTAACCTATTAAATTACCATTCATTCTCTATGTTATTGATGTCATATGAACTTAAATGCTTATCGATCAAGACCTATAGATACCATATTAGGGGGGATGAATATCCATTGACAAGCTATTTTGGGGTTCACCAGGGTACAAGGGTCTTGATCCACGCCGATATCAATATGTCAAATTACGATTCATTGTTACTAACCAATATCATATATAGCCATGGCTATATCTATGGTTTATGAACTAAACATATATATATACATAGTCAACTATCCATATCAATTAACTACCCTAGATCACAACATTAACATACATTAATTACCCATATCAACATTGCTAAAATCACATGTGTCACCTCGAGGCCCATCAAGCGGTGACGAAATCTTCGTGAAAATTGTCTCCGTATCTTGGCGAATAAGGCGAAGGGCAAAAAGATGGGGGATTTCACCATTATGTTTAAATGTGAAACTATATCATGTTTAAAGATGAGTATTGGTATATATCTTGGTTTAAATACCAATATATATATACCATATGTGTATATCATGATACATATATCTTGGCGTATTGGTATAAACCATCCCCCACATCATGTTTATATATATATAGGTCTAGGTGATATGGCATGAACCATTCCCAGTCATGGGTAGTTTATAATGGTTTTACCCACATTATAACCATGAACATGGGGATTTAATTAACAACATGGTGGAAATTCCATGAAAGAAATAGTGATTTAATGTCCAATAATGCCAATAGCCATAGCAGTATAGCATATATATGTTGGTTATATTGTTCACAATCTAGGATATATTTGGATGTACCATCCTGTAAACATGCAAAATATGTGGATAACCCAGCATTTGTAGATCATTGAACGGGAAACCACAGGTTCAACCACAGGTTCACCACATCATTTTGTTTGTTTCCCCCAGGGAAACAAACAGAATGCTAGTCAATTGGTCAATCTATTTACAAAGTGGTGATGAACAAACAAAAAGTGTCAAGTGTCATCCAAGAAAAAGAACATAAGAACAAATAAGTTGTTGTAACCGAGCGAAAATGAAGTTTTAATATCAACAATATAGCAACCTGGAATCGTACAATGTTCGGCTTTGGGCTCAAGAACATTCACGCGCTGGCACCACGTGTTTGCGAGCCACATCCACATGCAGAGTCGATACATATGTAGATAACCACGTACATACAATGGACAGAATCTAGGTTTCAGATTGAACATGGATGTAGACAAGTTGTGTTTCGGATGTTCAGGTGCAAAATCAAAGTCGTAGAGGACCATCAATGGATCGTAAACCATGCCTCTTTGGGGATTCCCAAATGATTCCTCAGCTTTGACTTGATATTTCCCTCGCGAAATTAGCGATATCTATTTAGTACATATATACTGTATATATATGATACCAACTGTTAATGGGTTGACACCCATCCAAAGAACAAAAAACAAAAACAACCCCAAAAACACGACAATTTTTCATATGTCAAGTGGTTGAGAAACTCAATTTGTAGCTCAGTTTCTGCCTCCGCAGAGGAGAATACAAAAATGGTTTCGAACTCCCTCCCAACCACCTGGATAGTTTGAAGAAGTGATGTTTTTTGTGTCATTTCCTATTTTATATATGGTAATAGTGATGTATATATATATATATAGTGATGTATAGTATATGTCTTGATATTTCCTATTTCATTATAGTAATATATTGATGTTAGAACTGATCAGATATGTGTACAGTGTGGGCTATGTCACATGTAGCATATATGTTTGTATATGTGCTGCAGCCATTTTAGTGCTTTCAGCTACCTTCGAGCTGACTGAGTGAAAAGGTGCTGATCAGTGCTCAGGAGTGTTCATCAGATTTAAGAGCCCAAATTCTCTGTTCATGGTAGCGGAGCTGAGGTTCTGATACCCAGCTGTGAATGTGTAGGTGTCAACGCCGAGCTGCATCAGCTCTGGCGCGCCTACCCAGTGCCAACTGGAAAAGGTTGACACTCAAGCTCCTGAAAATCAGGAAACTCCAAAGGTACTTCCATAACCTGGGAGTGCATCTCCAACAGTATCCAAGGGTTCTCTTGAACCAGGTCTCTAAGCACCTGAAGAACGACTAAGGATGGCTCAGCAACAGCAGCCACCTCAGCAACCAGGCACTCCACCGGCACCACCACAAGCACAAGGCAACGGTCCCAACATGTCCCAGATGATCATGCAGATGATGGCCCAATTGACTCAGGGTCAGGCGCAGTTGAATCAGGCAATGACCGAGGCTATGAACCAGCAGCTACAGATCAACAAAAATGTTGAGAGATCTGTTGAGTACAAAGACAGATCAGAGTTGAAAGGCATACCAAAACCTGACAAGTTCAATGGAGCATCAGGCACTTGGGATAGTTGGTGGTACAAGTTTAAGACATGGGTTGAAAGTTGCCACAAGAATGCTGTGAAGATTGTGGCACAAGTTGAATCTCAGTGTGACAAAGAGATCACTGAGTCAAGTCTAGAAGTAGACTTTGATGAAGGCGCCGAGCTAGTTTCAGCTCAGGCTAGACAAGCCCTCATATCATTGACTGAGGGAGAAGCGTTGGAAATTGTCAAGAACACATCTCGTGGTAGCCACTTTGGCCTAGAAGCCATGAGACGACTGTTGTGCAAATATGATCCTCAAAATCCTCAAGCCAATTCAGCCTTGTTGAAAAAGGTTCTGCATCCAAGTCAATGCAGTCTTGATAAGCTTCGAGAAGGGCTTGAGAGTTGGGAGAACTTGAAAAGAAAGTACGAAGACAGGAGAAAGAAACCACTTGAAGATGACATCTGCAGGAGTTGCTTGCAGCAGATGTGTCCCAACAAGTTGCAAGATCATTTGGACTTGCAGGCTTCGAGATTGACCACGTATGACCAGGTGAAAGCTGAAGTTTTGGCCTACCTTGAGAACGTCGAGACCAGGAAAGAAGCAAAGTCAGGAGCCGTTCCCATGGATGTGGATTCCCTTGCTAAGGGTAAGGGAAAAGGAAAACATGATAAAGGGAAAGGCAAAGGTAAGTCCAAAGGTAAAGACAAAGGAAAGAGTCAGTCTTCGTCTTGGTCAAACAATTCATACAACAAGTCTTGGAACAATCAATCTTGGAATCAGCAGTCTTGGTCTAAACAGAATACCAATGACTCCAAGAGCAAAGGCAAAGGTAAGAAAGGTCAAGACAAAGGTAAAGGAAAAGGGGATCAAGGCAAAGGTCGTAAAGTTGCTAATGTTGAGTCTGACACTTGGGCTCAAGAGCAACAACCTGCAGCATCATCTGGTGATCAACCTGAACCAGAGATCACTGCGCTGTTTGCCTTGGAAGACACTATGCCACCCAAGTCTGAAGCTCGAGATGAATCTTCTCGTCGTGGTCGAAGCCCAAGACGAGCAAACCTTCAAGCACCTTCAAGGAGCACTGTGACCAGGAGCGCTATCGTCATGGCTCAGAGCGCTTTGGCATCAGCTTCTGGGTCTAACAAGGAGCTGTTTGGCAAGATGATTGCGCAGGCTGAGAGCGCTGTCAGAGAAGCTCAGGACAAAGGGCGTCAAGCAAATCAAGCTCTTAAGGAACGCCAAGAAGCCCTGGACAAGTTGAAGAAAGAGGCAGCCCAGCATCACAAAGAGGCCAAAGAGGCAATGGCCAAAGTGAGGGCAGAAGGCCGTGCTGCTTCAGCACCGGCTGCACCGTCTCGTCGGATGCAAGCCGACCTTGATGCTGGAGTACATCCAAGAGCTGCCAAGAAGAAGGAGAAGGACAGGCAGAGAGCTGCCAGTCATCGAGCAGCCACTGCTGGACAAAGAGCATCCAGCTTCAAGCGCTATGAGTTGGCCACCTTTGGACAGGCCGACCCTGACAAGTGGGACAAGGATGACATGGGAGATCTTCCTGAACCCCCCAAAGCAAGAAAGCTGGAACCTAAGCGCCACAGAGGAGGACGTCATTGGTCTGACAGACGTAGAGCAGATGAAGCAAGGAAGAAGGCCAATAAGGAGAAGATAAAAGAGATGAGCAAGGATGAGATCCCACAATGGATCCATGACAAGTGTGAGATTTCCTCTGAGGAGAGCATTTCCTCTGAAGGATATGAGTTTGTCAGCAGACTTGAAAAGCTGAAAACCGATCCTGAAGTCCTCAGCAAGTTGGACAACGTCTTGAAGGAAGCCTACGAGAAAGCCTATGGTGAAGTCCTTGACCTAGGATCTTCTGATGAGACAGATCCAGACGATTTGCCCTACAACCAGGAGCCAGCACCAGGCATGGAGGATGTGGTCGAGCATTGGCAGAATTCCTTTCGAAGACCCATTCCATTCAAGGAGTTGCATGAGAAGTGCAAAACTGTCTCCAACAAAGGGTATCCCTATGTGAAGTGCCAGTCATGTGGAAAGGCACTCAACTCCATGAGCGTTGCAAGCTTTTGGCAACATGTGGAGAACAAGCAATGCTATCCTCAGTATGCCCTGGAGTTTTGGAAGAAAGAACATCGTCAGGTAAAGGCAGAGAGAGAGGCACGAGAAGAAGGAGAATCATCCCAGAAGCGCCCCATGGATGATGCAGAAGCCAAAGATGAGAAGAGGCGCCAAGAGATTGCCAAGGATGAAGAAAGGAAGAAGCGCAAGCAAAGCTTTGAGGAGCACTACGAGCGCTTCAGGCACAAGGGCAAAGATGAAGTGAAGCCCGAGGTGAAGAAGATCCCCAAGAGGCCAGGGGAGAAAGAGAAGGTCGAGGAGAAAGAGAAAGAAGAAAAGAAAGAAGAAGAAGAGGCACCCAGAGCACCCATCGAGCTGAAGTCCAAATCCCCATCGAGAGCGCCTGAGGACAGCCGGGCTGATTCAGCCCAGGCGTCCAAGGGCAGGGGAAAGTTCAGCATGGGCACCAAGAGATTCCTGGAGAAGACGGTGCGTGATGCAGCTAACTACATGGAAAGAAAAGCCAGGAAGAAGAGGGAGAAAACGCCATCTCCCAAGCCCAGGAAGCATTCACCAAGAGGAGGAGTTCGATCTGATTCCAACCTCGACTTCCTGGGGAGTTTGGCATCTCAGGTGGATACCATTGTCTGGGCCACCGTTGACTCAGGGGCAGCAACCAGTTGCCTACCCAAGGAATTGGCACAGTCATTGGAGTTGGCTATGACACCTGTGGATGAGAAGCCGTTCACCAACGCATCAGGGCAGCCAGTCCAGGTGCATGGGGTGTGCAACCCTATAGTGACCATGGGTGAGAAAGGAGGCCCACAAGTCAAAGGTGTGGGGCAGTTCCGGGCAATGGATGTTGCAAAGCCATTGTTGTCTGTGTCCAAGCTGGTTGAGAAAGGCTGGACAGTAACCTTCGGCCCCAATGAATCGTTTCTGCAAAGGGGAGCCAAGAAGGTTCCAGTCACCATGACTGGAGGTGTTTTCAAGATAGCCATGGATTTTCATGGGCAGCCCACAGAAGGGTTGAAGGCGTAAGTCCTGTGGAGACCACAGAGAGCGCAGGTAGTGGAGATGATGAACCGGGCAGTAGTAAGCTAGGTTCTCAAGCGCTACCAACTGCAGCAGCGCCGACGCAGAGAGAAAAAGAAGAGCATTTTGTCAGCCATTATCCTTTTAGGAGTTGGTGTGAACATTGCATTCGAGGTAAGGCAAAGGCAATGAGACATGTCAAAGTAGATCATTCAGATGAAACAGTTCCTGTGATCTCAGCTGACTATTGTTTCATGAATTCAGTGGATGACACTGTCATCACAGAAGAAGTGCAGAAAAAGCATGCACCAGTTTTGATAGTACATGACCGATGGTCCAAGTTGACCTACGCACACGTTTTGCCATACAAGGGAGTTACCCAAGGTCCTATTGGATCTAAGTGTCTTTTGAATGACCTTAAGAAGTTTGGGTACCCCAAGATGGTCATGAGGTATGACCCAGAGCCTGCACTCAACTCCGTAGTTGAGGCAGCCAAGAATGGTTTTGACAAACAGTTGGTTTTGGAAAAAGTTCCCAAAGGAGTCTCAGAATCCAAAGGGGAAATTGAAAGAGCAGTTCAAGCTATTGAATCTCAATCCAGGACACTCAGAAGTGCCTTGGAGACAAGCTATGGAAGAAAGGTGCCAGACGACCACCCAGTTTTGACATGGTTGGTTGAACATGCTAGCACCACTTACAATTTGTTTCACAGATCATTGGAAGTCAAAGATGGAAGACACCGTACTCTAGACACCGTGGTCGTGAGTGGAGAGTGTCATTACCACCATTTGGGGAAACAATTGAATTCCTCAAAAGAGGTCACAAGTTTGAACAAAGATGGCACCAAGGAGTTTTCTTGGGAGTCAAAGACAATACCACTGAGAAGATAGTGGGAAATGCATCAGGTGTTTTCACTGTGCAAAGCATTCGACGCAAGAGTGCTGACGACAGATATGATGCCGAAACTTTGATGTCAGTCACTGGGGTTCCCTGGGATCCTCAAGCATCAAAAAGAGATGACATTTTGCTTCCTCAGATTGTTGGGGGAGATCAGCAGCCACTGGCGCCATCAGTGCCAGTTGAGCCACCAAAGAAGTCGACAAGACGACTTTACATCACCAAACGTGATTTGGACAAGTATGGCTACACCGCTGGTTGTGTCGCCTGTGATGCCACTAGAATTGGCAAAAGAGGCACTGGAGTTCATCACACTCCAGCCTGCAGAGAAAGGATGGAACGTCTGCTTCAAGCAGAAGAGGGCAACCTGAGAGTAGCCCAACATACGGCCAAGGTTGATTCCGAAATCACTGGTCAGAAACAAGAAGTGTCCGAAGAAGGCACAAAGATTCTTTATGGGTATTCAAGTGAGAAACCACAAGAAGTTCCTCACGGTTTTAAGGTGTTTGCGCGCCTTGACAAGAATGCAAGGTATCTCAAGGGTACTATGCCAGAAGGTCCCAGTTGGGATAATGTCTGGTGGAGAGTCACCAGAGATTCCAAAACAGGAAACATTATCAAGTCTGAACCAATGGATCCTAGTTTAGGAGATGAAGTCATCAACGCGCCTTTGATTGATGACGCAGATATCGTCACTGAACTGTGGTACTCAGCCACAGGGGAATCTGCTCCAAGTTTGCCAACAGCTGGACCTGCTATCGCAAGGCAGAGTCCTGCTACCGGACAAGCTGCAGATCCACCTGCAGAAAGCGCAAGCGCAAGCACAGCCTCAGCCAAGAGGGCAGGAGGCGAGCAAGAAGAAAGAGCACACAAAAGGTTGGAAATGTCTCCAACCAAAGGTCGGAAAAGACCTGCAGACTCAGGAGGCGAAACGTCAAAGTCCAAGGACAGCCGAGCTGCTTCAGCTCAGGCGTCTAAGGGCACCAAACGGCCACCTGAGAATGAGAGACCAGAAGACATGGATGACATAGACCAATGTCTTATGAACCTGATCATGGAAGATCGGGAGAAGTACCTTCAGTCCATTGAAGGTGAAGAAGAGCCAGTTTGTGAAGAGACGATTCCTCTTCCACCAGAACTGGAAGATGAAGCAGCCACATGGTATTATTACGATGATATCAGTGGAAAGATTTTAGACAGCAAAGGTGTAGAACAAGCCAGAAAAGATGAGGTCGAAATCATCGAAAGTTTTCCAGTTTGGGAAAAGATTCCCAGACACAAGATGCCCAAAGGGGTACGCACCATTGGAACACGATGGGTAGATGTCAACAAGCAGGATGAAGAGAATCCACTTTATAGAAGTAGGTTAGTAGCTCAAGAAGTCAAGAAGGGCTCAGGTTTTGATGAGTTCTTCGCAGCTATGCCCAGTTTGTCGGCTTTGAAGATGCTAGTTACAATAGCCGTCACGTTTCAGTTGCCAGACGCTGGAAAAGCTGTCAAGGAAGCCTATCGCAAGCGTAGACTTCTAGGATTTTTGGATGTGAAACGCGCCCACTTTTACTCAGATGCGACGCGTGAGATCTATGTGGAACTTCCTGCAGAAGCAAAGAAGCCTGGAGAAGATGTGGTAGGAAGATTGCTCAAGTCTTTGTATGGAACCAGAGACGCACCTCTCAACTGGGAGTTGCAAATACAGAAAGTTATGTTAGCCTTAGGTTTCAAGCAGGGAAAAAGCAATCCATGCATTTACTACCATGCAGGCCGAGACCTCAGAACTGTTGTACATGGAGATGATTTTACAACAGCCGGAACATTTGACAACATCAAATGGCTTCATGAAGAGCTGTCGAAGAAGTGGAAATGTGTGGAACGTGGTATTTTAGGACCACCAGGAACACCAAACACCATCCAGGACATCAGAGTCCTGAACAGAATTATCACATGGAAGGAGAATGGAATTTGGTGGGAACCAGATGCACGTCATGCAGAGTTGGTGATTGATTTACTCGGAGATGGTCCCCGAGGAGCCAAAGTCAAGACACCACTTGCCAAGGGTTCAGTGGAAGACCTCAAGAACGCCACTGTTTTTCTCAATGATGAAGAAGCAACCCAGTACAGATCAGTTGCAATGCGAGCAGCTTATTTGGCACAAGATCGACCAGATCTGCAAGTAGCGACAAGATCTTTAGCACAAGGCTACAACGACCAACTACCAGCCACATGCTTATGCTCAAACGAGTTGCACGATACCTAAGGTATCGACCACGCATGGCACAATTCTTTCCTCATCAGAGCAAACTCAGTCCATTTGTGATGTGGTCTGATGCTGACCACGCTGGTTGCGTGAAGGCGAGGAAGAGCGTGCCAGGAGGCGTCCTGATGGCCGGAGGTTGTTGTATCAAGACTTACTCTAAAGGACAAGGAGTAGTCAGTCTTTCGTCTGGAGAGAGTGAGTATTACGCTCTTGTGAGCGGTGCCAGCAATTTGCTGGGAGAAGTTTCAACCGCCAAAGACTGGGGTTTGCAACCTGAGAGTGAAGTTTTCATGGATGCAAGTGCAGGAATAGCAATGGGTTCTCGCAGAGGACTAGGCAAGGCCAAGCACGTGGATACTCAATACCATTGGGTACAAGACCGCGTTGCCAAGCGCTATTTTCGGCTGAAGAAGGTCGACACTGGCGATATGCTTGCCGACGTCTTGACGAAACCTGTCATAGAAGAGAAAATGAATAAAGCCCTGCGGAATATGAATTTTCACTTTCTGGAAGGTGAGCATCACCTGACACTGAGAGCATAGATGGCTTGAGCGTGGCTATGAGTAGCTGTACATATCAAAACTCGCCTAGTTCAAATAATTGGACGGGAGCGCCGTTTTTAAACAGGCTCGGGAGGCGTGATCAGATACGTGTACAGTGTAGACTATGTCACATGTAGCATATATGTTTGTATATGTGCTGCAGCCATTTTAGTGCTTTCAGCTACCTTCGAGCTGACTGAGTGAAAAGGTGCTGATCAGTGCTCAGGAGTGTTCATCAGATTTAAGAGCCCAAATTCTCTGTTCAAGAACCTATAGTTAATTTTTGGTGCTTCATCCAACTCAGAAGGAGCCTCGAAAAAAATCGTCTCATTCCACCAGAGATAAACTCTCCGACAATTGACCGAGGTGCAAAAAAGATGTGGCAGCTCTTGACGCTCTCAACAGAGCCACCGGGCTCATTTGGTGGAGATTCTCGGGAAAAGGAAAAAGATCATATGGTGCCAGCAGAAATTGCGTTGTTGACTGATATTATATATTATATTATATTGTATTGTGTCAATCCTCTCCTCCTAGTACTAATACACGACCCCCCCATCAGCCCCCAAATGGTAAACACGGTGATCTATTTTTATTATTCGGTCCAATGAAAACCCTAAATAAGAATAAAACAACTCGATTTCAAATTTGGTTAAATCCCTTTTTAAAATCGATGTAAAATATTGCCAAAAACTGGATTTCGAAGCTTTACCCTAATATTCCAATGAAAACCTTATTAAAGTAAAGTTGTGAGATGGGACCCTAATAAAAGACCTCCAGGTACCATTCTATTTTTATTAATGGGGGGTTGAACCCATTGTTTCACCATCCTGTTCTCCTATTGATTCTCAATTACCACAATTGGTAATCCAATTGTAACCAACCCAAAAAAAAACGGAAGTGCCAAACCAATCCTTTTTTTATTTGGGGGAGTTTTAGCAATAGGAAGCCGGGATTATATTCTATTATGTTATGTTATATTTTGTTTTCTATTATTCCCATGTTTTGGGGTTCTAACCTGGGGGATTTCAACCATGGCCATTGGGGAGTACCCCCAAATCATCCATTTTAGATTGGGATGTTCCATTATAAACCATCCATTTTGGAGATCTTCTATTTATGGAAACCCCCATATATATATGCATAATAATATATATATATCACCATGTTCGAAAGGCGAATCTTCCGCCCTCTGACGGAGTCCATTCCTGGTTTGTTGTTTCAAATCTGAGTGTTTTTTGCCTTCCAAAGTGAACATATGTTTCTCGTGATTCAAAAACACAAGCAAGTCCCATCCCCTTAATATTGAACAGCCCCCAAATGGTTCCAAATATCTGTAAATCCCCAAACTATGGTTCCTGGGTTGTGCTTAAAAGGATTTCTTGTTTTTTTCTCACCTATACCCAATCGCGATGAGTAATCTCTACCCCCCAACGGTGGGTGTTTGCGAGCTAAGCAGCTATGATGTTGGCTCTGTATCAACCCTACAGCGGTGCAACGCGGTGCACATGTCCGTGGCGTTGCATTGATGGCCTTGACAGCTTCTGTGCAGGGTATTGTTCAGATGAACGCATTGCTCAAATGCATTTCCTCGATCCTAACCGTCGTAACCCTGGCCTGCCGTATTTTACCATTTCCTGCGCAAGCATTGAATTGAGTGTCTGAATGGAGTCTGAAACTAGACTGCGTGTCGGGTGCTTGCTTTTCCGGGCCGCTTCAGTTCTTTCCGGACCGCAATGGCTGCAATTAGATTGCGTTTTAGGTCACGGCCAGAAAAGTTCGAGTGTATTGGTTTTTGAGGGCCCCCCATAAAGCACGCGTGGATGACTTTATTTGTTCTCGGCGCATTTAGTATTGGTTTTCAATAGGTGCAATTAAACTTTTTTTTTAAATAAAAATGGTCCTCGTTGGCGGCATTCTTTTTATTTTGGAGGCCTTTACTAATAGGAGGTCGAGATTAGTGATGAGTTTGTTCACGTCCAATCAAGATGTATACAACCATTTCCGGGAGCCACTAAAGATACCCGCAGCACGTGCGCTATGCCCCACAGGTACTTCACTACATACACTTTCATATATGTTTTTAGGGTTAATTTAGGGTTGCCCCTAGGGTTTTTATAGGTTTTCTTTGGGGTTCATGTAAAAACTGTTGAAAACATCAGCCGAATCCCCGCAGAGGGTTAACAATCACGTCCCTCACGAAGCCTCGTGAGGGACATGAAGTTTAACAATCCCAACATAGTGGAAAACCATGGAAAACCAGAAAGTACTGTAAGGGTCACCAAAAATGAGGTTCCCAACAATCATCCCAAAAGAGTTTGGGGCATAGCACGAGTGCTGGCAGTAAAGATACCATTGTTGATTGATCATTATTATAGAGGTTATACTAAGTGCTTCATTGGGGATTATGATAGCCCATAATAGCGATAATTACCTATCAGCCAACTAGTATAATGCGATGGGATATGCGGGGTATTTTTAAACCCTCATGTGCTGAGTGGAATGCTGAGGCGCAGATTCAGTTTCAGGCCAGTGGGGAAGGTCTGGGGATTGCCATCCTACACAGCTCAGCTAGAACCGGGAGATAAATGCAGCTATATATCCATGTTGCTTTTTTTGAAATTTAGGGTTTAAATGTTTAACATGTTTAAAACCTCACTTTCTCTATTTGATGGCTTGAGACTAAGAGCCAACGGTATGGTAGAGGAGAACCAACAGACTCAATTTGACGTACATATCCCACTTGCCACTCATACGGTGGACACCCAAGTATATAACCTACAATACACTAAGAGTTTGCCATGGAAAGTTGATGAACATGGCCCAGTTAAAGCTGGATTTTTTTTCCATCGATGGTTCACCAGTTGGGATTCACGGTGGAAACGGTGCTACTGGTTGGCCTCAGTGCGTGACCTAAGTTAGTTTATAGTTTTGTGATAACTACTGGTTGGTGGTTTGGATTTTATTTTTCCATATATTGGGAATGTCATCATCCCAACTGACGAACTCCATCATTTTTCAGAGGGGTAGGTCAACCACCAACCAGACTAGGATTGTAAAAGATTGTAAACCCATTAACCAACTATAGATTATATAGAGCTATCATAACTAATGTAGTCGGCTAAATCCACCAACAACGCAGGGAAGAATTCAGGCACTTACATTTTCTGCTCAGCTTCCTCTGACGCAGAGGTATCTTTTTCTTCCTGGCGGGCAAAAAGTCCAGGAGCCCTGCATTTGTCATTTGTCCAAGCTGGGTACACCTAACGGACCAGGAGTTCGGTATTTTTTGTTTGGCATCAATGGGGAGATAAACGTACCTGTACTAAAACAAATTCGTCAATTGCCAATATTTGATGCCTGCATTAATAAGTAGTTCGATATTAGGTGATATTAGATAACAGAGGATCCTAGTGTTCAATGTTTATTCTAATAAGTGCAAGTGCAAGGTGTCTAATATTGTCCATGATATTGTGCTGCCAGGGCGTCGCAGGTTGGGGGGTTCCACCAGGTGAATGTGGTAGATATAATATATATATATATAATATATATATAATATATATATATACAATATATATATAATATATATATACAATTATATATATATTATTATTATATATATATAATTATATATATATTATTATTATATATATAATTTTATATATATATATATTTATTATTATATATATATAATTATATATATACTGTATATACATCCAACTGAACCTTATACCTACTTTTTTTGGCGGAGAAAAAATAAATAATAGTCTATGTATGTATATATATATATTATATTTAAAGGGGTGTTCTAAACCAACTTATTACTTGGGGGCACCACATTGTGACCATACACCATTCTATAGGAAAATTCACCATATTCCAACGGGTTTGTGGAGGGATATTGTTGTTACTTCTCCGTTGGTTTTGTCCAACAGTTCAAGCGATTGGTGAAAAATATTTCGGGAGCTCATCAGCCAATCCTTTTCGACAAAATGGAGATGCTGTGGATGGTTCAGAAATCCTGCAGCAGTTGGTAACTCTTAGTAACTTTGAAACTCCGTAAATCATGGGATTTTTTGAGGAGATAAACATAGATAAACCATCTACCAACTGGTGCAGGAATTCGCAACCATCCACTGTAGATTGACCGTGGCGCATATCTGGTTGGTGGTTTGGAACATGATTTTTATGACTTTCCATAATTGGGAATGTTATCATCCCAACTGACGAACTCCATCATTTTTCAGAGGGGTAGGTCAATCACCAACCAGACTAGGATTGTAAAAGATTGTAAACCCATTAACCAACTATAGATTATATAGAGCTATCATAACTAATGTAGTTGGCTATAACCTAAGCAGTGGTGTATTCTTCTGGTATCTACGATTCGCCATGATATGAATGTTCAGCCAGTCGGCTACTTGGACTGCCTATGTCGGTGAATCCTTCAGAAAGTGACTGGCTGGTAAATCAGGAGAGAAATGGCAAACCATATCTACAGTAGATCCACGGGGTTGGATCGACACCTGTGATACACCACACCTTTTTTTGGGGGATGAGCATCTGATGCTCGCAACAATGTTGATGTCATTCTCAGCTGCCAAGGTTTGGCACTCCGGATCCAAGTCCTTCCCAAAAATCCGTACTCAACCTTCAACAACATCTCCAACTGGTTGGATGAGTCGATCGAATCTATAGCCCTTTTCCACTAGTTGCTGTGGATCATCTGTGGGATTTTCCAGTGGGATTTTCCAGTTTTCTGGGAGAATCAAGTCAAGTGATCACCGGTTGGGATCCACCGGTGGAACCAGGAGCCGCGGAGCCGCTGGAGATTTCACTTTGAAAGTGGCCTGGCATGGCATGGCATGGCATGGCATGGGGGAGGGAAGGTCCGGCATATGAGGTTTTGGATGGTTTTTTATATTGTTATATATTGTTGTGAAATTCTATGAAATTCTGATGTGTTCTTATATATGCATGTGTATACATTATAGCAATGTCCGCTGAAATAATAAGTACTTTAAATATGGCGAATGTTATTGTTTTCATTCTTATTATCACTTACTGAATATTATATTAATTTATTACGATACTGTTATTGGTGTTATTGCAATAGATTACTGCTGGTACTGCAACTGCTATACACAGTTCTTGATTGCAACATAAGGTGTACCACGATCTACCTGTAGGATCGTGCGGAAATCGACAAAGACACCGTCTCAGCCTATCTTTTCCGGAGAGGGACGCCATCGTGTTGCTACGTATATTATTGGAGCCATAAACAAATCATGTGGTTATGGGCTGGAATAATGTGCTGTTTTTTTACTAGATGATGATCAATGCCTAGTTCATACACTAATGTTCTCAAACAGGCCCCCTAGCCATGTTGGCTTCTCTTGGTGAACTCTGACCAGACCACAAAAGGTCACCAGCCGGGTCATGGGCGAAGTTCTTGTTTTTGCCCATAAAAAAGGATGATGGTTTCCTTTTTTCCAATGAACAATATCAGATGTGGTCAATGAAAAATATCATGTGTTTTTTATGGCTGAATCACAAAAAAAACATGGCAACATGTCATAAAATGTCCAGATTGGAGGGTTGCTGCTGCAGCAGCTTAAATGGCTTTGCTCCAGGTCGAATCTCTGTGCAGACTTTTCACCTTGAGCGTGTTCACGGCGGAGCATCGACATGTCGAGCAACACAAAGTTTAAGACCAGCGAAATAGGAATCAAAACTAGGGATTTCACCACCAATGCATGGTGAGATAATTGCAATTCATGGTAATAATATGTAATAATTGGAATGGAGAGGAGATAGTCTAGACGACGAACATGTATTTATTGGAGATGATGTATCCTCAATGGTTGATTTCCCTTTTTGGGTGATGTTCAATGAGGACATTTGCCATCCCTTGTTTTCGGACAGCCTCCTTGCAGCTTCTTGTGATGAAACTCTTTCCACGGCTGCTCGTTTTTCGCCGTCACGCTCCTATAACAAAAAGGGCTTTGGATGCACGTGGATCTGAACCGTGAAAGTGTTCCCAGAAAATTGGGTTCTTCCCCAAATGATAGAAGAGTAATTGGAGGATCATCCCATTTAAATCCATTTAAGACTTAATAACTGATTAAATCGAGTGTTTGTGGGGTTGTAAGTCAGTTTATTTGTGAGGACTCTGACCATTGAAGGGTTACAAAGCTTTGTGGGGATGATCCTCCAAGTACCTCATCCGCATGTGTCGAAGATGTTTGTTGTCTTTACAATTGGTGAGTGTTCGTTTCCATGCTAATGATTACGGCTGAATGAAGTTTGATGAACGTAGTGAAAGTAGTACCCAAGTAAAAGACATGATATGTAGAACGTAGTAGGAATATAGTCGTATTTAATCCTGATACAACGAGTAGAAACCAAGTTACCTCCAAGATTGTGGATGACATCAACGTGTTTTTTCACATTTTGTTTGGTGGAGAATGATTCCCGTGGGTCGTTTGATGCCCAACAACTGACGGCGAACAGTTCAACATGTGTGACGAATATCACCTTTTTTGGGATGTAACAATAGCTGTGCTCGTGACTGTTCCAATTATTTATAATCTATAACAATCCAATGCTATTGGGGATGTAACAATAGTTTTTGCTAGCATTTTTTTCAATTATTTACAACCATATATGACGTTGTGCATAATGTGCCATGGTCAAAACTCTGCTTTTTTACGCGCGGGGATGGTCACCAATCGAAAAATTCCCACGATATTCCCATTAGAATCCTACTATTGCTGATTATACTGGTATTTGCAGGTTGTATCCCCTTTACTGGAACATATAAATCCCAAGACTACATATTATATATATATTACATTTATTTATTAAGTTTTATAATGTCTTATCACGTTTTATCGCCATGATACTTCCCATGTGACTCGACCATACACACGTGCATACAGCCCCTTCGCCAACGTGACGATGGGGGTTGCCTGGGACGACAGAGAAGAGAGGTGAGCAGTGGCTGCGATCTAGCATCTAGCCCTGTTGCTTCATAGGAATAGCAGAGGAATACCACAGGAATATCATAGGATTTGATCATTACTACCCTGCGGTAATCTAACATAGCAATGGGAAATTCCCTACACTTTATGGGACAATCATCCAAGAATTCAGGTGCTCCATGAATTCCATTGCCATGTTCAACAATCGGATGATATGTAGTAGTTTGGTCATTTGATGATCTAACCATAAGATATGGGGATAAAAAGTATAGAAACGTGATAAATCATGGCTGGTTGATGATTAGTTCGGAGGCTATACTAGCCTTGATATATTAGATTATATTAGGGATAATGGACTCACATAATCCATGAACTCCCGTTCTTAACCAACCAGGATTTAATGGACTGACGTTGCGGTTTGTGAACATTGCTCAGTTGGAGAGAAGACCTATTGACGGAGTGTCCAAGAGTGGAGAATCGCTGGTTGGATGGAAATGGGGAAATATACCAACAACTATGAGGAAATAAGAAAGATATTTACGGAACTAGTGGGATTTAGTGGAATATCATGGACAATGTGGTGCCCCATAGTTTGGCAAGTTTGTAAACATTATTTATTTGTTGGCAATGTTTAGTGTTTATAGTAGATACAATATATATATATATATTATATATAACAAGTTATTCATGGGGCTTAGAAAGCAACAGACATAACTGGGGTCACCACATTGTCAGTTGGCGGATGAACCACCAAGTGTGTAAGAATATCACGACAAGATAACCTGAAATGTTGGTTTTCTTGAACAGTCAATAGCCCGTCAAAAGATGTTTGCAGAGGAAATCTAAAGATCACCCACTTTCTTTCGATCTCAGTGCCGCCACAACTTTTCGAAGGAAGTTTAGAAGTCAAACTTCCGACAATATGGAGAGATGAAAAGCAGAGCAGGGCAGAGGCAGAGAGAAGAGGAAGATTAGCAGAGAGAAGATCAGAAGAGAAAGAGTAAGAAGACAGAAGATACAGATGCGCGAAAAGGTAGGAATTTTCCAATGATTTGTGGCTCCGGAGGGTCGAAAAGTAGGCTCGCTAAAGCGGCGGGTGCGGAGCCAGCTGGCCAGAGGAGCGATGAAAAATTGCACGCCGTTGTGGCGCGAAGCACATTTCCAAGTCAAAATGTACAAAACACACCATGCTCGGACCACTTTTGGAAGTTGAGATGTCAAAAAAGTGCACGCCATTGTGGCGCGAAGCACATTTCGAAGTCAAAAGTGTTAAAAACTGGCGGTCTCGGACCACTTTTGGAAGTTGAGATGTCGAAAAAGTGACGGACATTGTAGCAAATGTACAAAACACACCATGCTCGGACCACTTTTGGAGGTTCAGATGTCGAAAAAGTGCAGGCCGTTGTGGTGCGAAGCACATTTCGAAGGCAAAATGTACAAAACACCACATGTTCGCGGCACTTTTGGAAGTTGAGATGTCGAAAAAGTGCACGCCGTTGTGTCGCGAAGCACATTTCCAAGTCAAATGTACAAAACACACCATTCTCGGACCACTTTTGGAAGTTCAGATGTCGAAAAAGTGCACGCCATTGTGGCGCGAAGCACATTTCGAAGTCAAAATGTACAAAACACCAGGGGTTCGGACCACTTTTGGAGGTTCAGATGTGGCTTCGCTTCGCATCGCTTCACTACACTACATTACACTACACTACACTACATTACACTACACTCCACTACACTACACTACATTACACTACACTTCACTACATTACACTACACTACATTACACTACACTACAAACTACAACGACAAAATACAACTCAACTACACAACACACTCACTTACACTACATTACACTCCCTTCACTACATACCACTTACACTTCACTTACAATTTACAATACACTACACTTCCAAGTACGCTACAACTACAACGACAAATTACAACTACAACTACACAAACTCACTCCACTACACTTAAATTACACTACATACATTACACTACACTTACACTACATGTCCACTTTACAATACACTACGTTACACTCAATGAAGGAGATAGATAGATAGTTAGATAGATCGATAGATAGACAGATAGATAGATAGATAGAAAGATAGATAGATAGAGAGATAGATAGGTAGGTAGGTAGGTAGATAGTCAGAGAAAGAGAGAGAAATAGTGAGAGAGATCAATCACCTTTCGCTCCATCAGTGGCTTCGCTCTGCCATCCCTGATTCACAACAACCAACCTCTCCTATAGGTTTCCTATTTTTGAAACTTCCGCCACCGCCTTGTGCGGTACTACTGGTACATATGGATGTTTACTGGTATCTTTATATCATTATTTACATACCTAATCATACCTATTTACCCCAAAGATTCAACCATCATCGCTGCTTTGAGTAAAAGAAGCATACAATAGATGAATAGTAACCATAGACTTTCTGTTTCTATCATTTGATATACCGTTTACCATATAGTATACTAACGTATGTCATTTGATAATATAATATATGTGACCATGAACTTAGGTTGGTTTACCGTTTACCCTCTGGTAATTTAACATAGCTATTGAAAATGGCCATAGAAATAGTTGATTTTCCCATTAAAAATGGTGATTTTCCATAGTCTTTTGTATGTTTACCAGAGGGTATCCATGCTTATCCCATGGTCAAACCTTTATAGATCAAGCCACCACGGCACCCAACGAACCCCGTCGTCCATGGCACCGACGCGGCGGGCGATGGCACCCAACGCGGGTCCGCCGTTTTTAGGCCATCCCCACGATAAAGCACTGCTTGGTGCGGCGAATCAAAGACATTATGGAAAAACGATCAATGAAAGTTGACATTATCAATTTTCCACTTTTTGGTGGGTTGTCACCATTTATTCACCAATTTCCAGGGTGGAAATAGCACCATTATAGTTTATTAATCAATTTGGGGAATCCTTAAAAAGGTTGACATTATCTGGTTGGTGGTTTGGAACATGAATTTTATTTTCCATATATTGGCAATAATAATCCCAACTGGTTAATATTTTTCAGAGGGGTGGCTCAACCACCAACCAGTTATGGAAAAACTATCACTGGAGGTATCATGGGGATAATGATATACAGTTTTAGCCGGATCCAATGCGAAATAACAATGATATAAAAGCAATGACTACCAATCATATGATATGTGGGTCTGTCTGAAATATCTGAAATCTGGGGTATATCCCAAAATTTCATGTTAAAATTTCATGTTAAATACGTGTGATGGTGATGATAAAACAATATTTTCAGGCAAAGCCATATACCCTTTGGTAATCAAACGTGGCCATTTATAGTTGTTTTTCCCAGCCAGAGAACGTCCATTTAGTTCAGCGATTTCCAAGCCATGTTTCATTGATCACCATGATTAACATTTAGTCACCATTCATCATCATCATTAAGATTTAGAAGCCATTAATCATCATTATTATCCATTCATCATACTTATTCTATTGTATTATTGATCATCGTCATAAATTATGTTGATTCTTATCTTCAACAGCTGCAGGGCATCTAAGATTCAGCAAGGCTGCGGATGTCCAAACGGTTTCATTGGGTCATATGGTTAACCAGAGGTAATTACAATATAGATAAAAGGATGATAACGGTATAACACATCATATATATTTTTTTATTAAGACACCATAATTATATAATATAGGGACTATCTTGAAAGTAAGTTCTGGTTATTTAGGATTATTTGCAGTGGAAAATGTCCAACACGTACTACACGTACATAATATAATAATGTGATAAACTATTAGGAATCGTGATGTTTCATAGCAAATGTGAGCCACCAAGCAGAGAAAGGGAGTGCAGCACCCAGTTGGAGCATCATGCCTATAGGAACTGGTGAAAGTACCTTGGGTTGTTGTGTCCCCACGTGTTATGGTAATTTTCTGGTGGTTCTTATGATGTTGATGGTGATTTAAGCAACAACAACTGCTGATCTAATGAGATTCAAGTGGTTCGAAACTGGGATAAGACCGTGGGATGATCCGCATGGGGCGGCCTGGAAAATATCGAGGAAACATCGTCAAACCAACATCCAAACACTCCAAACGATCTCTTTGGGTTGCTTTAGAGATTATAACTCATCATTTCAACTTGAGTTTGAGGATGTTTGAGGAGTGATCAAAAATTATGATGGGGATGAATGGAAACCACATGTTCCATGTATTTTGGCAATTTTGCTTACGTGGGTCTGTCTAAAAATAGGGGACACACCGATATTTCCTGATCAAATTGGTTAAATGCTTAAATATAATTTTCTGATCAACATACATTGGAATGCCGTTTGGGGTTTTTTCCCCCATTGCGGGACACATCTATATTTACAGTACATGAAAATTCACCCAGGTCTTTTTCACTGCAGGGATGGCAGATGAACTGGGCACTGTAACGCAAATACGTGGCGCGAGCCGAACGTCCTCCGAATATCGATAGAGTTTCACCCTTTTTGGATCCGGTCAACCCGCGTACGAAAGGTGACGGAACCGGGCTGCGCAAGTGTCGTAACTGGAACCGATGCAATGTAGAGCTGGATGCAGTGGATGCATCATATTCATGGTAGCCTACTCAGATGTTCTTCGAACATGATTTTTTGGTCTCCAAAAAAAATGGTGGGGTCTGCCAAGTGCCAAGTGTTTTCTCAGACCCATGGTTTTTCAGCAATCCCATCAGAGGTGAACATAAGGAAAACTTTACTCATCCTTCGATTTGTTTTAAGATTTAGAATTAAAGTCAATTGAAAGTAGATTGGCACTGAAATCTTTACTTAAGTTGATCATCCTGAGTTCCCCAGACCTGGTCCCCAAAAAAATTAAATAATAGAGTATACTAGTACCATCATTGTTTGGGGGGCCCTACACTAATCAGCGTCCAACAATAAACATATATATATATATCTGGTTGGTGGTTTGGAACATTTTTCAGAGGGGTTGAAACCACCAACCAGATATATATATATAATTTCTATATGTATATACACTTCCGGGTATGAGCCACAGCAGCCACTGTCTCAATGGTGATTGGCCACAAAAACTGGCTTAGGATGGACAAAAACTCAGCGGTTCCCTTTCACCAATTCTACAGGAAGGGGCCCTCTAGTTACAACTTAGAATATAGAAATAATATATATATATAATGATATATATTTTATAATAATAATATAGAAATATAATAGATATAGTAGAGATAATTGAGATTATTGTATAATCCCATGGAACTACAGTTATACACCATAAATTCAACCATCAGCCTAATTATCCACCGACGTACCAAATCCACGAACTGGCATAGATTGCGTAGACCCTGCCACGTTAACTGGGGGTTGGAAGATTCCTAAACCCACTAGACATACATAGTGTCTTTAGGGTCTACAGTATATGTTAAATAATGTGGATGTACCTAAGATGAATTCGTAGACCTGATGGCCAACCAGCCCCATCCACTATGAGTTTCTTTTGTGGAAACAATCCAAACGGCATAAACAAACGGCCTTTGTCAGGGGAACCTGTTGTGGTTTTTCATGGTTTTCCATGTTGATTTTTAGGGTCCTGCTCCTTTTGTTCGCGGGGTAACAAAGTTTGTATGTGTTGGAACTTGGATTGCAATTGTTTTACCTTCCGGCACGCAAGACTGGCTTTCTTGTGGCTTTGTTTGATGATAGGATACTCCAAAATCCCAGACAAAATGATGCTTGATCGGCTTGATCTTGATCATATGTTTCCGATTTGAATTGCCATTTTAAGGTCTCCTATGGTATCCTCAGTCTCCGGCAAACCCATAATGAACATTTTACCACCAGCAGTACAGAGTTTCTGTTCTCCGTGCTTTTCGGCTGAGGGTTTGCGAACTTAACCAAACTCCAAGCGTGCGACAATTCTATGTCACCGATCAGATGAATGCACAAAGGGGCCAACACCAAGCTCGTTTGCATGAAACAGCATTAAACATAAAATACAGAATTGCCACGGTTTTTGTCAATGCCATTTGCAAGGAAGAAATTCAAACCAAAAGGAAAGCAAGAAGCACGAAAAAAAACATAGCCAGCAGTACCTGACCACGGCACTTCTCTCACCACACCACCACAAGAAGCGCGGTTCCGCTTCCAGGTCCGCTCACCCTTGGCACGTCGCTTCAGGGCAAGACCAACAAACTCGAGTTCCACAGCTGAACGAAGGGAAACATCGGAAACAAGAACAAACATTGGCTCCAGCGCACCAGCGCACGGTCCGCGCACGATCCGGCGGTGGTTTCCGGCTTCCAGCTGCACCGGGGGTTACTTGTCAGCAATGGGGAGTTCAGTAGCAAACATGCTATGGTGAGAATATTCATTGGAATATCATGTCACAATGTATGTAATACAGGATCTGTATAGACCCAAAAATAAACGTTACATAGATATGAATAGAGATATGGATAGATATGGTATAAATGAACTGTAATATAATGAATATCATTTTAATCTGGGTGAATCAAATCCATGTGGACCGCTGAGGCTCCTGGTGGACCTTTTGGAAGTATGCAGATGGATGAAACAACAGACATGAGATGCGGGTTGACCAGGTGACTGAGCTGAGTGAAACAATGTTTGATAATGTTTAATCATATTCACCATTGTGTTCATGATCATATTTCGTTTATATATAGTAAATATACATACACCCCCTGATAAATCATCACATATGTAAATCCATGGGTCTCTCTAGTATACAAATAGTGAGTCCATAGATCTATGCTAGTGCTTTGAAGCAATGAAACTTATTGAAGCACCAGATTCTCCACGAAGTTCCTCAAGCCAAGAGGCAGGGAAATGGCTAAGTGTTGCATGATAACCCTCCAAAATTGACATGAATTGACCAAAAATCCATATGTTATATGTTGTATTCCCAGCTAAATCGAAATCCAACATTTTCACGACATGGTAAACGTTTCAACTTCGGAACTTCTGCAATGTGTGCTATGTTTGGATTCCAATCGTCTCACTCTGGTTCCATTTTTAAAGATGATAGCGTCTTTCAATTAAACAGATACTTCCAAACAACGTCCCCACCCTGTTAGAGGATTAGTCGATTAGGCGATTAATGGGGGTATGCCATGCTCGTCCAGCAAGGGAACAGTCGCTGTATATAATCCATGTGTGTATAGTGGTTGTAACCTATAAATATATATATATATATCATCCTTTCAACCAGCATAGATAATATAGATGTGGAGTCAGACACCACCATTTGTAGACCATGTTCCGAACAGGAAACCATCACTTTTCCACATCGTTTTTGGTTTACCCAATCAGATCACTTTTCGCGCGAGCTGGCTGAGGTTCATGGTGCTGCCACCCGCGGATCCCAGGTACCCGATGCTGGAACATGTTCGCACGAAATGATGAATCCTGGTGTTTTTTAATGGGAAAATGGTGTTTTTTAATGGGAACATTGTGTTTTTTAATGGAAAAATCAGATAATCATCTATAAATATCGAAAAAACATGGCCGTTTCACAAACTTTCACAACCCGCACGCATATATAATATAGTTGTTTGGCCATCCCATAAGCAGAGTTGCTCCAAGCCATGGTACATGATCATGATCAACCAGAAGGAAGCAACCTGATGATCTACAGTACCCTGGGGTGTGGTCATACCACCATAGGGCTAAGGATTCCCAATAATTAATGATAATCCAAAACGATAGACTGTACTTTGACCATGGCACATGATAGTAATTATATGTAATTATGATATACTGTAATCAGTGGGACTTGGAGATGATATTTCAATATTGTTTTAATATGTTTTAATGGTATATTCGTAGATATAGACATAGACCAAACTTGGGATATTGACGGGATATCGTACGGCGTACTCCATATTCCATCCCGTGATCTAGATCGTTGATGTCATGAAGTGGTCAGAAATTGGGGTGACACTGACCCAAGATACGTTTACACGTTTACGGACACATGCAGATGCCATACCATCATTTCCCACAACCAAAAAAACTTTCCCCCAAGTAACATACCAGTTTTCTAACATCATCGTAGATTGATCTTTGTTCATATTAAGTCCATTGTTTTGAAGCCATGTCCATTGTTTAACAAGAACTTCTTGTTGTTCTTGTTTGATAAATATGCGATACAATCGCACAACTCATTGCTAGACCCTAGGAATCACCAATTTTAAGGTGATGCCCCAGTTTGGAAGTTGGTGAAGTTGGTGAAGAGAATTCCAAATTCACTTGAGCAAAAAAAAAGGGGGGGTTAATTTACAGTAGTATTGTGCGATCCTTCGTTCAGAATTCCAGGCACCGCCGCAGCTATTTCTGATGTTTTTGGTAACTTTGGAATGTGCCATTTGAGACCGCAGACCGTTCATCCCATGTGCATTGCGTTCCAAGTGATTGACCTGATAGCAATCTGTTCCACAGATGGGTTAATTTTCCCAGTAACACTGTCAAACTTTTCTGCCATGTTTCAAAATGGCCCCGCCATGGGATTGTGAAAAAGATGCTGTTCCCTGAAAAAGAAACTGCTGAACGAAACTTTCTCTACGGATATGATGTAGCTGAAAGCAGCTCTGATGTAGATGCAACAAGCTCTAGTTCAAACAGTTGGAAATCACATGATTTGCTTTTGGGATAAGGATTTACATACAGGTTTTTTTTTTCAGCTCACTTGGGTTTAGAGTAGAATGAGTAGGTGTATCATGATATATCTTTACTTGATGGAGGTTATAAACCAACTTAGCTGAACGACATGCAGAACGACATTGGAACGACCTCCTAATTAATTATACGTATATAAGTTATATAAGTATATATTTACATATATATATATATATTTACAGGTCTAGATGCATTTAGAACAAATCAGCAGCCAAATTACACCCGGAACCACCCTAAATGCATTTTTGGGGGCTGGCAAATTGCATTTGGCACGGTCTTTGTAATCTCTGCAACGAGACCCTAGCCTGAGGGGTTTCCCTCTAGAACCATGTCTTGTAGCCTGCTGAACATCAATGGTACGCAAGAACACATTCCTAGTTGTGGATGTTCAGCCCCGCCAATTTGAGGTTTGGATCCATCGATAAACGAGGCCCACATGAACTTTTGATCATCTTAATGAAACATATGTTGCCAACACTTACTTGTATTGGTGAGGGAGGCCAACAGTGGGATTTAATGATTTAATTAATAATACTACAGATCATAGTGGGAAAATCATTGAATTAACTAACTGGAGGATTTCGCGGCTGGTCATGTTTGACTACCAGAGGATAAGATCATGTTACTGTACCCACAATAGGAATTCATAGTGAAAACAGGCGAGTGTCTTTTTCCTGAAACATGACCAGAAGCATCCCCTAGGGAGGGGATTCTTATGCAGCATGGGAATAGTGCAGGTTCCGGTTCAGTTTTTCCACTAAAAATGGGGGGATGCATATAGATTCGACCAATCATGACATTAGTGAATATAATAGATCGCTTTAGCATTCATTATTCAACTATAGTAACTAAGTGTAACTATGTAATTATACAATGACTTCTTATCGCACCTGTACGCAGCCTGCGAAGGTCTGTTTTCATAGGGGCCCGCAGCCTACCTACGCTGACCCTGCTTGCCATCTTTCTGCGGTGGAGATCGTTGAAGATGTACCAGAGCGGCCTTTGCAACGGCCCCAGATCAAGCGCTCAGGTTCAATGAAGCATGCCCTGAGCTGTCAAGGTGCCCAAGACCAGCAGCAAAGGCTGCGGCAACAACAAATGCTGCGGCAACAGCAGCAGAACCGAGTTTTTTTTGCTGCCGGTGGTCAACGGCCAGCGGCCAGCATGCAGAGGATGAGGTCCAACCTGAGCAAGGAACTTCGACGGCGCAGTGAAGTGTCAAAGGCTTGGACAATTTCTACAGAGCAGTGGGGGCGTTGACAACCTGGCCACTTTTTTCTGGATATAGATTCAAATACTGGTTGGTGGTGGTTTGGAACATTTTTTATTTTTTTTGCATATATTGGGAAAAATAGCCCCAACTGACGAACTCCATCACCACCAACCAGAAATAGATTCTGTAAAATATCTTTTTAACCCACTTAAATCCCAACTATAGTAATTACTAATCAGATTATATAGAGCTATCATAACTCATATAGTTGGCATATTTTTCTACACAAATCCCAAGCACCGGATCCCATGGCCATTCCGATCCGATGATTCGATGTGGTGATGTATGGATTCGATCAGATCCTTCAGTTCATGGCATTCCCATCATTCATCATCGATCCACACGTACGTTCTAGTTACTGTGATATATATATATATATATACATATGTATAATATATATATACATATGTATATAATATATATATATATACATATGTATATAATATATATATATATATATATTTATACATATGTATATATATATTATATTTATACAAATGTATGTGGGTACAATTCAATGATTGTTCATTAACATGAAGCATCGCTAGTCAACCCATTGGAAATCGCTGTGTTGTTTGGGATCATCCTCACTGCGACCTCAGTGGAATGACGCTTAGTATACGGGGATGTACGGGGTAACTACCCCCTATAGTGAAGCCTGATTCCGGGTAAGTGAAATATGATATAAGTTACTGAGATTTATACATTCCTCAATATTTATGTCATTAATTACAACTCATATGTTGATAATTCTTTTATGTCCAGGTATTCCCACTATATCAATCTATATCATTTCCAACATATGACATCCACGACCGTTGTGGGAATGGTCACCTTGGGAACTTTTCACAGGCCACGCTGGGCCGATCTGGCGGACAACTCAGACGAGGATGACCAGGACAGGGCCCAGCGGACAGGGCCCCTCATATGGGGTTTAACGGGATTTTTCCATGGGATTTAAATATCTATGTATATTTATCTATCTATCTATTTGTTTGTCTGTCTATCTATCTATCTATCGATCTATCTATCGGTTTATCTATTGATCTATCTATCTATCTATCGATCTATCGATCTATCGATCTATCGATCTATCTATCTACCTATCTACCTA
>CAMXCT020003245.1:0-18273 GCA_947184155.2 Cladocopium goreaui
CAAAACTCCATCGGCAACTCCTCCACCAGCACCACTTGCAATCCCATTTACAGTGAGGGAACGATCCTAGAGTTGAAAATCACAATGGAATTCCATCGGCAACTCATCCACCAGCACCACTTGCAACCCCATTTACAATGCGGGAACGATCCTACAGTTGCAAATCACAATGGAATTCTGTCGGCCACACATGCACGAAAAACAGCTGAAACCCCATTTACAATGCGGAACCGATCCGAGACCAATCCGAGGATGATCCGAGAATGATCCGACCACACACGAGACCGTCTCGCACCCGTCGCACCGCAGAGGTAGATCATCGACGTTCGGGGACGGACTTTGTATGGAAAAACATAGGCTTTCGTGCATCTGCTATCTCTCAAAAACGCATTTCGTGCGAGACTTCCTGCAAAACTCCATCGGCAACTCATCCACCAGCACCACTTGCAATCCCATTTACAGTGAGGGAACGATCCTAGAGTTGCAAATCACAATGGAATTCCATCAGCAACTCATCCACCAGCACCACTTGCAACCCCATTTACAATGCGGGAACAATCCTACAGTTGCAAATCACAATGGAATTCTGCCGACCACACATGCACGAAAAACAGTTGAAACCCCATTTACAATGCGGAACCGATCCGAGAATGATCCGAGAATATCCGAGAATGATCCGACCACACACGAGACCGTCTCGCACCCGTCGCACCGCAGAGGTAGATCATCGAGGTTCGGGGACGGACTTTGTATGGAAAAACATAGGGTTTCTTGCATCTGCTATCTCTCAAAAACGCATTTCGTGCGAGACTTTCTGCAAAAGTCCATCGGCAACTCCACCAGCACCACTTGCAATCCCATTTACAGTGAGGGAACGATCCTAGAGTTGCAAATCACAATGGAATTCCATCAGCAACTCATCCACCAGCACCACTTGCAACCCCATTTACAATGCGGAAACAATCCTACAGTTGCAAATCACAATGGAATTCTGTCGACCACACATGCACGAAAAACAGTTGAAACCCCATTTACAATGCGGAACCGATCCGAGAATGATCCGAGCATGATCCGAGGATGATCCGACCACACACGAGACCGTCTCGCACCCGTCGCACCGCAGAGGTAGATCATCGACGTTCGAGGACGCACTTTGTATGGAAAAACATAGGGTTTCGTGCATCTGCTACCTCTCAAAAACGCATTTCGTGCGAGACTTCCTCCAAAACTCCATCGGCAACTCCTCCACTTGCACCACTTGCAATCCCATGTACAGTGAGGGAACGATCCTAGAGTTGCAAATCACAATGCATTCCATCAGCAACTCATCCACCAGCACCACTTGCAATCCCATTTACATTGCGGGAACGATCCTACAGTTGCAAATCACAATGGAATTCTGTCGCCCACACATGCACGAAAAACAGTTGAAACCCCATTGACAATGCGGAACCGATCCGAGACCAATCCGAGCATGATCCGAGGATGATCCGACCACACACGAGACCGTCTCGCACCCGTCGCACCGCAGAGGTAGATCATCGAGGTTCGGGGACGGACTTTGTATGGAAAAACATAGGGTTTTGTGCATCTGCTATCTCTCAAAAACGCATTTCGTGCGAGACTTCCTCCAAAACTCCATCGGCAACTCCTCCACCAGCACCACTTGCAATCCCATTTACAGTGAGGGAACGATCCTAGAGTTGCAAATCACAATGGAATTCCATCAGAAACTCATCCACCAGCACCACTTGCAACCCCATTTACAATGCGGGAACGATCCTACAGTTGCAAATCACAATGGAATTCTGTCGACCACACATGCACGAAAAACAGTTGAAACCCCATGTACAATGCGGAACCGATCCGAGACCGATCCGAGACCAATCCGAGGATGATCCGAGGATGATCCGACCACACACGAGACCGTCTCGCACCCGTCGCACCGCAGAGGTAGATCATCGACGTTTGGGGACGGACTTTGTATGGAAAAACACAGGGTTTCGTGCATCTGCTATCTCTCAAAAACGCATTTCGTGCGAGACTTCCTTCAAAACTCCATCGGCAACTCATCCACCAGCACCACTTGCAATCCCATTTACAGTGAGGGAACAATTTCTTTGCTAACTCTTTCTTTGACTCACTCTTTTCCTCACTAACTCTTTCTTTGACTAACTTGTTTCTTTGCTAACTCTTTCTTTGACTACCTCATATATCCTGACTAACTCTTTCTTTGACTAACTCTTTCCCTGACGAACTCTTTCTTTGACTAACTGTTTCTTTGCTAACTCTTTCCCTCACTAACTCTTTCCCTCACTAACTCTTTCTTTGACTAACTCTTTCCCTGACTAACTGTTTCTTTGCTAACTCTTTCTTTGACTAACTCTTTCCCTCACTAACTCTTTCTTTGACTAACTCTTTCCCTGACTAACTGTTTCTTTGCTAACTCTTTCTTTGACTAACTCTTTCCCTCACTAACTCTTTCTTTGACTAACTCTTTCCCTGACTAACTGTTCCTTTGCTAACTCTTTCTTTGACTAACTCTTTCTAACTCTTTCTTTGACTAACTCTTTCCCTGACACTAACTCTTTCTTTGACTAACTCTTTCCCTGACTAACTCTTTCTTTGACTACCTAACTCTTTCCCTGACTAACTGTTTCTTTGACTAACTCTTTCTTTGACTAACTCTTTCCCTGACGAACTCTTTCTTTGCTAACTCTTCCTGTGACTAACTCTTTCCCTCACTAACCCTTTCTTTGACTAACTCTTTCCCTGACTAACTGTTTCTTTGCTAACTCTTTCTTTGACTAACTCTTTCCCTCACTAACTCTTTCTTTGACTAACTCTTTCCCTGACATTCTAAAAGTCCGTAACACGGAAGTTTCTCCCCCTAAACTTCCTTTGACTAATATTACAACTACGTCTGATAACAACTGGTGCCGTGTTCAAGGCATGCAGCATGCGGCGGATTTTCATGATTTTCTTCTCAGTTCTTGATTTCCAGATTGATTCCTCAAAGTGCCCTTCCCATGGTTTTCAATGTTTAAAAGGCGACCACATCGCCTTTTCATCTCGCCGCTTGCATAGATGTGGCTTGCCTTTATGGCGATGGATGAGTTGCCAAGCTGCGATCCTTAAAATGATTGGAAAACCAAGGGAAGACTCATTCTTGAAAGGTGGAATTACTGGAACAAACTGGAATATTGAACACACATTGTACACACATTTTTTTAAAACCACCTGATTGATCCTGATTGCACATGTTTTTTGGAGTCATTGAGGAAACCACTGAATCTTCTATTGACGAAGCATTTGGACATCAAAGTCGCTGACCTTGGGATCAGCAAAGTCCTTGAAGGTCGAGGAGATTTATCCGATCGAGGCTACAAAATGACAGGAGGAGTTGGAAGTTGGCGTTACATGGCTCCAGAAGTCCTGCGTCATCAGCAGTACAACGAGAAAGTGGACATCTTTGCCTTCGCGTTGATCATGTATTTCATCAGCTCTGGACAGCAACCCTTTTCTCAATGGGGAGATCCAGAAATCATTCTCAAAGAATATCTGAAAGGAGAAGAACCGAGGCCAAATTTATCAGATTGTCATGTCAAAGTACAAGGCATCATCCAAGCAGCCTGGCATGTGAATTGGGTGCAACGTCCGTCAGCACAAGATATTTTGGGGGAGCTGATGGAATTGGAGAGACTCGAACTGGAAGCCCTGGAAGCCTCGAGCAATCTTCCTCGATGCATGTGCCCTCAAATGTGAGCCCAAAGTCTGGCCAAGTCGCCGCGGAGCAAAAGGGGCTCTTCACCTCCAACTCTTTCAACTCCACCATTTCCACCATTGTGGCAATGACCATAAGATCCATAAGATTCACCATTTGACTCAGGTGATTCACCCTTGCCCCAAGATTTGGTTGCTCGCTCTCTGGTTCTTTCCTTTCTTCTGCGGGCCTTTGTTCCCAAAATGTCCTTTCAACTGAGCATTAATCACCATTTTTTTGATATATAATTCTTCTCAAATTCACAAGTTGAGATACGTAACACATCGTAACACCGTGGCACAAAAAATTCTCCGAGGCTTCGCCTTTGAGAGGATTGTCTCGAGGTGCTCGGAGCTTAGAAAACTCCAAGGCCGAGCAAGTTGTGTACGCCGGGCTGTCTCACCATTTTCCAGCCTGCGTTGCATCTTCGTTTTTTTTTTCGTTTAGTCTCCATGATGCAGACATGACAGGTGCTGGACATGTTACGCCGTTAGCAGAGATTCCATAGCATGCCAGAGATATCCATACATCACATGTCATATAGAATAATAAAATATAATAAGCAATACTGAATATGATATAGATCTACACCACATCATAGACAAATTCGCATCCATTTTGCCAACATCGTCGCATTCATTGCATTCGTTGCAACGGTGAGACGAGGCCAGCGGCATTCTGTCGCTGGGCTCTGCTGTGACACCCCGAAGTGCCCAGGGCGTCAGAGTCTGAGGATGAACAAATAAAAAGTGAATGAATCGAAGGGTAACACGAAGTGCACTGCAATAGTATAATAGATATATATATGTATAATATGGGCAGTGCAAGCACGAGAATGATTGGTTTTTTAGCTGATTAGCCGCTGGCATTGTTCTCAAGATCTAAAGGTGCTCCGCAATGGATCAACAGGTGATTCTGGGGGCAGTCTCACTGTCCCTGGGATTTGTCATTGGGTGGCAGGCGAAACCAGCTGCTAAGGAGGAGATTGCTCCCTGCAGTTGTGCCTGTCACTGCGGGTGCAAGTGCGAGGCTGCTTTGAGTGGTTCACTTTTGCTTGGTTTTGGGATTGTCTTGATTGTGATTCTGGGCGTGGGAGCCTTACTCTTCTTGAACCGTCCGCTGGCCACTGTTGAGACGGAACCCAATCCTGCAAAGGGAAAGAAAGGAGTTTTTGGGCAGACCGGCAAGGTACTTTCTTTGACTCCCACTCTGTAAGAGCAGTAAGCCATGGAAGCCGGGCATATTGCGCTGGTCTCATATGGTGAAAGACCGGTGGTGTGGCACACGAGGATCCTTTTGGCACATGTCCATGGGAGTTGCTGGATCATACTGACCCCTGATCATGATCGATATGAAGAACAGCTTGATGCAGCAAATCCCGACTACGAGGATTTTGAGTTCCTAGGGCCCAATCATGCCATTCCAGCCAGGATACCTCAGGCGTCAATCTATGGTTTTGCACCAATGGATCCTGGTGAGTTAGCCAGACAAATGGCTCTTGGTCGAATTGAGGCCGACTCTATTCGAGCACAACGTGGACTTCCACCTCTTGCTGGAGGAAGGCAAGGAGTGGCTGCACCAGCACCTGTTCCTGCTGCACCAGTACCTGCCCCGCCTCCCTCTGGCGTATTGGGGCCAGCGGCTGGGCCAGTTGCAGCAGCAGCTCCAGCAGTGGGAGTAGCAGATCCCTACTGTTGGGTGACTCTGGAGTCTGGGGCCGGAAGATTGAAGGGCGATGTGGTGGTAGTTGAACCAAATCCGCTTCCTGCGGGAACCCAGCAGTTGGGAGATCGTGCCATGCTGCAAGATCCTGCACAGCCTGGGCATGGTATCTTCTTGAAAAGGGTTCTGCAGTCCCAGTCTTCCACATACAAGCTTGATGACTTCAGGGTGTTGCCAGTGCAGTTCGATGCTCAAGGAGTGAGGCGGAGAGATTTTCACAGTGCGGTGCCCATCATGATCGAAGGGTCTCCAGCTGGAGGTGGTTTGCAGTTGGAAGGGCCTGCAACGGCTCTCAACATTGCCAAGGGCCTAAGGGATCAGAACCTGACTCCGACTACATACCATGAGTTCTGGATTAGAACTGGAGAGATACCAAAGGGTGACCGCAGTGTTTATGAGCACGAATGTCTTTCTCGGATCTTTGAGGCGATGGTCACAATAGATCAACTCAATCCTAGTGGTTTGCAATCGGCTGAATTGGTGGTGCATAGAATGCAGGTGATTCGTGAGGCCCATAGGATAAGTCCCACATCTCCTGACTACAGCAGTGCCGACATCTTTATGGGATGGCGATACCGAAAGCAGACTCAGGGCGTCGATTCAAGCCTAGCTGCCTACGTAGCTGTGGAACTCAAGAGCGATGCAGCCATTGCGAAAGAGAGCCGTAAAGCTCGTGAAGAACAGCAGCAAAGGCGCCGGAACCTGCCGAAAGGAGGCGGGGGAGGCGCTGATCCCAAGTGAGATCGAGATGTCCATGGGCTATTCGGCTGGGCTCATGGATGCAACCAAAGCCGAAGGGAGTGGCCTGTCCTTTGAAAATTTCCAGACGGGTCCTCAAAGTTTTGATTTTTCAGGCGGGGATTCAGCTGTTCCAGATCCAAACCGCTGGAGAGAGCTTTTTCCGTTGCCTGCGTCCCCATTGCCGGTCCATGCATCAGGTTCTTCAACTTGCTCGCGCAGGAGAAGGGCAAAGGTGCGGACACGTGTTAATGAGGCTAATGAGATTGTCAGATGTTTGAATGAAATGTATCATCCCAGAAAAAAGTCTTATGATATTGAGACTCCAACCCTGGCTCAACATTCCAGCCAACATGCAATCTATAAACAACTCCAGCGAAGACCAGCACTTCGCCATTCTTGTACAGAGCGTGAGGCTATTGAAGAGCTTCTGCATCATGAAGTGGCGTACACGGGTGAGACGTGTGCGACTACGGTGCGCCCATACGACCGTTCTTTGGTGTCCCTTCCGGATTGTGGTTCAAAACTCGTGCCTCTTGATCAGGTACTGGATGCAGCCGGACGAGAAGTGGTGGGCGACCCCCATGGTCGAATGCTGGTGAGTGAGGCTGAATGGGGTGAGATTGTGGAGAAAGGTGAAACGGTGATGCCTTACATGGACGTGACTTTGCAGAAATGTCCTGAACTATATCATCAATTCATCTTAGATCTTTACGAGAAGAACTTGATCAGTTTTACAAGCAAGCCACAGGGACTGGTCACCCCCTTCTTTGTTGCCAAAAAGAATGGACGTTTGAGATTTATTTTGGATTGCCGAGCGGTGAACAGACGGTTTCATCCTCCTCCTCCCTTAGCTATGGCCGCAGGTAGCACATGGAGCTCTTTGGATTTACCACAAGGTGAGATTCTGTACACGGCTCAAAGTGATATCCGTGACTATTTTTATTCCTTGGAACTTCCAACTAGTCTTCAACCACTTTTTTGCCTTCCGGCCATTCCACATCGGTTGCTGCAGGCTTGGGGTGTGGATGAGCGGCATTTTTCAGAACCAGATGGACAAGGTTGGGTTTTTCCTCATCTTGTTGCAGTCCCCATGGGATGGAACTGGGCTATGTGGCTGTCACAACGTGCACACCAGCAAATTGCTTTGGAGGCTTCTGGATTGGGAGTCGACAGAGTTCTGGTGGAAGGCAAGCCATGTCCTGAATTGGCATCAGGGAAACCAGTGATCATACCCTATGCAGACAACTTGAACGTGACGGGCATAAATGCTGAACTGGTTCAACAAACAAAGGATGTTGTTGTGAAGCGGTTGAGGGAGCTAGGTTTCAGAGTTCATGAAGAGTTAGATGCACATCATACTTGCCAATCCTTGGGTTTTTTGATTGATGGTCTGAATGGCACAGTCTCGCCCATACCTGAAAGACTTGACAAGATATGCAAAGCGTTCATGTGGCTGTCGAGACGGCCACAGGTCAGTGGACGATCCATTGAAAGGCTTCTGGGACATGCGGTGCACATTTGCCTTCTTCGTAGAGAGCTGTTGAGCATTTTTCGGGGCCTTTATGACTTTGCATATTCATGTTATGACAGGCGGGCGAAACTATGGCCAGTAGCGGCCAAGGAGGCGAGGTGGGCAGCTAATCTTCTCAAACTTTGTCAAGCTGACCTCAAAAAGACATGGTCGCGACAGGTGACCTCATCTGATGCTTCTCTGAGTGGCATAGCAGTTTGCAAGAGGGACATGGAGCCAGCTGAGCAATCCATCATTGGAGGCATCAAGGAACATTGGCGATACAAGAGTAGAATACCCGTGAATCCGCGTGAAGCTGCCTTGTCCCCTCTTGATCCTTTTTCCAACCCAGAGACCGTGAAACCATCAGAGGTTCAAAAGCAAGATCCATTTGAGCTGAATGAGGTTTTTCCGGAAGTCCCCAAAAAGCATCTTCAGAAAGATCTGTGGCATGACGTTTTTGCAGTACACATGACACACCCGGAGCATATCAGCTTATTGGAAGGTAGAGGTGTAGTAGCGGCTCTCAGACACAAGTTTCGCAGTTCATTCGAGTTCAATCGCAAGCATCTCCATTTTTCAGACAATCTTGCCGTGGCTCTATTGGCTGCAAGGGGTCGTTCGAACAACTTCCAAATGCTGCGGGTGAGTCGCAGAATAGCTGCACTCCTCTTGGCAACTGGCAGCTGGCTGTCCGTCAGGTGGATCCCCAGCGAGTACAACGTTGCTGATCGAGCTTCAAGGCAGTGGGAACACCTGAGGGACAGCCATGTTGCTAGCAGAGGTGCCGTTGAGAAGGGGAAGAAAGAGATCCATGCCAGATGCTACAACAAGGCCGCAATCGCCTTGGGTAGAACCAATTTTAAGGAGGGCCACGTCGGAGATGAGTCGAAAGGGGAAGAAGAGGTCAAAAGCCACCCCTTGCCAGCTGGGGCTGACCAAAGATCAGAAGATCAGCAGTCGGCGGGCGAAGATGCAGACCCGTGTGGATCCTCCCCGGTTTTGGGGGCAGACCATGTTAGAGAAGGTGGCCGTTTCTCAACCAGTTGCGCTAGACTATCAGCGAAGAGTCAAGGAGCTGAAGCAGTATGCCAAAAAACAGAGGCTCTCACTGAAAGGGGCTACCAACTTCGATCAGGCTTGCTGCAAGTTTGTGAATCACATGTTCAATCAAGGGTTCGACCTTCAAGACGGAAGCAAAACACTTGCAGCAATCATGGATGCGTTCCCCGCCTTTTCCCCCAAGCACATGTTGAGCCGAACACGAAGGGCACTTCAGGGCTGGGGAAAGCTGGAACCCCAACAGACAAGACCTCCAGTCCCATGGCTGCTGATTCAGGCGATCTCCATGGAACTGCTGAAGAAGAACAAGAAGGCTTCAGCAGCAGCAATATTGCTCATGTTCACAGCCTACCTCAGACCAGGCGAAGCTCTAGACGTGCAGCGACGGGATTTAGTGCCACCATTGCCAGGCAGCAAGCACTACTCGCTGCACCTTCATCCCGCAGAAAGAGCTCAGCAGTCCAAGGTGGGGCTGTCGGACGAGTCAATCTTGCTGGACAGCCCAGTTCTTCCATGGATAGGCGACATATTATACGAGATAGCCACGGATCCAATATACCTTCTGGATATCACTTACGATCAACTGGTGGGCGATTGGAAAAGGGCACTCAAGAATCTTGGGCTGGCAGAGAATCACGCGGTTCTATATCAACTGAGACATGCAGGGCCCAGTCACGACAGATATATGAAGTTGAGGTCACTGCCGGAAGTCAAACAAAGAGGCCGATGGGCAGCAGACAGCAGCGTCAGGCGCTACGAGGCCCACGCCAGGATCAGCCAGGAATTCCATGCTCTTCCAAAACAGACCCAAAGACTTTGCTGGCATGTGGATTCAATCTTCCTGGCCCAGGCCCCAAGACTTTTCCGCCAGTGATGAATGGTCAGAGTCAGCGTCTCTCCAGGCATATTGTCCTTGAACTGTTTAGTGGATGCGCTGCTTTATCCAAGGGCTGTTCACAACATGGGTTCTTAGCGATTGCCTATGACATTGATTACAGCAGTAATTGTGATCTTCTACAACCTCATGTTGTTGATGACGTTCTGGCCTTCTTGACGCAGCACTCCAACTTAGTGGCACTTGTTTGGATGGGAACCCCATGCTCTTCATGGTCTCGGGCTAGAAAACATGACGGTGGCCCCAGACCCTTGAGAGATGATTCAGCGAATTTGTTGGGTTTTCATGACATCCCCAGAAAAGATCAAGTCAAAGTTCAGATAGGAAACCAACTTTTGTCAGTTTCCGCCAAAATTGCACGGCATTGCATGCACCTCGGCATCAGCTTTGTGATAGAGAACCCGTACTCCTCTCGAATCTGGCTGACTGAGCAGATGCGCTCTTTAGTTGCGGCTGGGGCATCTTTTGGCAGGACTGACTTTTGTGGATTCAAAACACCCTGGCGCAAAGCTACTGGATTTATGTTCTGGCAATTTCCTGAGCTGGCTACCATTTTCAAGACTTGTTTGACCCAAAATGGACGCTGTAGCTTCTCTGGACGTAGGCATATCATCCTTAGTGGCATAGATAGTCAAGGTGTCTGGTTAACCAGACGTGCACAACCATATCCGAAGGATATGTGTGATGCCATTGCCCAGCAGCTTTTTAACCATTTTTCTTCTTAAGCGCACTTCTTGCAAGTGGATATGGGTGGATGAGGGTCTTCGTCGTTTTGATTTCATCTAACTTTGAAGATCCCGGCCAGCAACGCTGAGAAGATCTCATGTTCTGACTTCATCCTTCTTTTGAACTTCGGAGGCTTGTCAAAGCCGCTTGCAAAACAAGAGCCCTGGCTGATGCGACAATCCCATCATGGGCAGTGCAAGCACGAGAATGATTGGTTTTTTAGCTGATTAGCCGCTGGCATTGTTCTCAAGATCTCCACCACCATCCCCTCCACCTTCCTGATCTCGCATTCTGCGGGGGTGGATGGGGGTCTTCGTCGTTTTGATTTCATCTAACTTTGAAGATCCCGGCCAGCAACACTGAGAAGATCTCATGTTCTGACTTCATCCTTCTTTTGAACTTCGGAGGCTTGTCAAAGCCGCTTGCAAAACAAGAGCCCTGGCTGATGCGACAATCCCATCACATCATATATATATATATATGTATAATATATATATATGTATATATAATAGTAAAGTGAAGTTTTTTTTCATGAAGCTATGCTCTTTTCAGAGGCTGCGCGTTGTGTCGAGATTGCACAGGCAGCTTTGGCACGCGCGGCCTCCAATCACTCCATTCGCTCCTTGAGCTCCGTTGGTGCCAGGACCCTCGAAGAGCGTTGGGCTCCTGTTGCAGTTGACATACCTTCTCAAATAAGAGTTAACCACAGATGGAATGAATGTAACTTACATATATATATATAACTATATAACTAACATACTCGTTTGAAGCTCAACATGTATCCAAATGGCTAAAAGACTACGGTGCATATTGCATATATACTCCACAGACAATTTGATTGCTTTAGCCAACATGAGAACTTAGTATTTGGATGCATTTGCTGTTTTGGTCTTCGATGAGCAACAAAAGACACCTGTCAAAGGGGATTGATGACTGAAGTGGCAACCAGTATTTCTGCCACTATCTCTTGTTTCGCGTCTGGAAACTTCATGAGACCTGAGTTTCCAATGCCCTGTTGTTTTGGTTTTTATGTCCTGATACGGAAGTGTCCACAGCGAGCTTGATATTTTTTTCAGTGCTGAGGAATGAGCATGAAATCTTGAACCGATAATCACAAAGTATCCGTAAAGTTCACTTGATTGCGTGCAAACACATATACAAGCAATTACATTGCCTTATGCAGCATCCATTCACATCTATCTTGAGGACTAAGTCATGTAAGAGTCATGTAAGAGTCATGGACATGTCCTGTGCGATTTGTGGCAGCTCAGAGTGACTTTCCTTCTCCAGTCTTGCAGGAGTCTTAAACATTCTTAAACAGTTTCCATTTCTTGATTAAATTTCTCAATCACCAAGATGTGAACATGTTTCCGGATGTTTCCGGATGTTTCCGGTGATCCTTTAAAGGCTCCTTTTGTGACGACGCTGAGTTTGCTTCGTTGCCCGGAACAGCGCTGAAGGACACCTAAGACTCCAGTGACACCGCGGACACCGAAGACGCCGAACAACTCGCATGAGACTCATGACATCTCATGACATCTCATGACATACCCTCTGGTAATTTAAAAGTTTGCTATTGAAAATGGCCATTAATAGTGGATTTTCCCATTAAAAATGGTGATTTTCCATAGCTATGTTAGTTTACCAGAGGGTACCGCATCATACAACTCACGGTGTTTGACAAAGCACCGGTGACACAGTGAGCACACGGAATCCCAATTCCACTTCCCACTTCCGGCGTCTGTCTCTTGAAATTTTGCTGCGCATTTCACTCTGTCTCATTCCGCTGACCACCTCTGACATGTCCAGCGTTGTCCAGGTTCTTCGCTCCGACCGGAGCAGTGGTGGTGCCCCAGAATCGTTTACAACGTGGACTTGTGATGACTTGCGATGACTTGCGATGACTTGCGTTGTGTTTCAGGACACCAGATTCGATGAAGTTTGATTGGCTCAGGCTGGATATGCAACTACTTTCGCTGCAGCAGCGCGCACGGAGGCATGCAGTTGTAAATTCGCTCGCCAAAAACGCGTCACTTCTGAGCAAAAAATCCCTTTGTGATATGGAAAGATATGGATCGACTGAGTTTGCGAACAGAGTTTGGCCACATTTCTGGTGTCCATTTGGTTGTCCCATTTGGTTGTCCGGCTCGGTGCAGGAGTCGCTGCCTTCGCTGGGGCCTTCGGAGCCCAACTCTCCAGAACGTCACGCACACGGGTGCCTGGGGTGCCTGGGGTGCCTGGGGTGCCTGGGCCAGCGGCGTTCACACGAAATGCGGAGAAGCCGATCGGAGAAGATCGGAGAAGTGAAAAGGAAACAAGATGAAGAGGAAGAGGGAAGTTTGTTGATGAAGATCCTGATGAAATATTAGATGTTTGATGTTTGATGAGATAAGTTTTTATAAGTTTTTGAGGGAAGAACCATTCTTGGAACGTCATTCATTGTTCATTTATGGTTCACTTGATTTCATTTGTCAGGTCGCTTCGCTATCATTCCGACTTGCCCATCCTCCTGGGACAGGCCGTTGGAAACTCAGAGTCAGCTCAAATCTTCCGTTGTATCATCATGTACGACAATGTAAATAAGACTTTTAAAAAACATAAATAAAAGACACTGATATTTCTTGTGTAGTCATATTAATTGATTTCCGCTTTGTGTCATTTGCCTTTGTGTTATTATTGTCTTGTAGCCGTGTCGTGTTTTTGACTGGATGGGAATGGTTGATGTTTATTTATACCACCTATATATTTATGGTGATGACTGGGGGATGGTTGATGGATGTTGATGGTTTATAAAGTTTGAATACCTAATGGTGATTGAGAAAAATACCTAGTTTATAGTAAACATATCACCATATATCACCTGGTGATTTATACCATATTGATGGTTTATGATTGTTTTACCCACAGTCACTTTCTTGTCACAGGCTGCAGCGTCGCCTCCATCGCCCTCTCTGAATCCTCGCAGTGTTCATTTTCAGGACGAAATCAGACCCAAATAATACATAATATATATTATATATATATAGAGGGACATATGTATACACATGATTGCATGTATGTATATATATATAATATATATATATAATATATATATATGCATATACGTGAGTACTGTACTGTACTATATATATATACATGTACATGGACTATATGTATATATGCATGATTACATAGTATGTATATACACGATATATATACATATATATATGATATGCATATACAACTTTATGGATATATGCGTTTGAATCAAGTTGATTCGAACTTTACAATCAAACGTTTACAATTAATGTGCACGTCAAAGCTTCACTTTGATACCGCCAATCTGACTACCTTGCCGGCTTTCTTGAAGCAGTTTATTTCATTACCCACAGTTCTCCAGTAGTTCTCCAGTAGTTCTCGGTGCTTCGGACAGGACGACCTAGACTCGTTTGCTCGTTCCACGCGAGAGGCGCAGCATAGTCCCGATTCTATCATGGCGCGAACAAGACGAGACTATCAGGATCTGATGTTACGAGATTTTATTTAACCGCCTTCGGCGGTTTTGGCCACCATGGAAAGAGCCATCCTGGCCGCAAACAGCGCTTGCACAGGCCCAGCAAGAACATGGTTTTTGTGTAAAACGGCGCTTTCTGTAAAAGACGGTCTTGACGCAAAAACATGACTTTTGTTCAAACCACGGGTTAAGTTCAAACCAAAGCATGTGTGTAAACCAGGTTTTGGAAACGACCATAGAAAGGTTATGCGTGTAACAAGTGTTCGGCACAAGACAAGAGCCAGTGGATCATATAAGAAGCGACGGAGCAAACCGATGGCAAACACAACAAAAAAGACGGAAACAACATCAAAATGACAGCAAGATGTGCAAGACCAAGCCGGTGTTGAGCGAGGCGTGGGCAGAGTTGGGCCCAGCGTGCTTTGACACAGACAGGGTGGGACATTGTAAGTTCCCGCCACGTAATTCACACAGATTTTAGTCAGTGCACCAGATGAATATCTCCCGGTAGCTATTTGATGCTCTTTCCTTGAGCTTGCTTGACGACACATGAAGAAACAAGATGGGGTGGCTTGGGTGGCTGTGTGAGACTTGCTCGCCAGTGTCATTACGCATGAGTACCATGGGATCGTTTTCTCAATGTTTCTCTGGCCATTTCTTTTCCAGGTTGTAAGCGTTTTCACCAATTTGGACCAATTTCATTGTCGCTTCGCTACGTCGCTACGTCGCTACGTCCATCTTATCCTCAGCTTTTCGTATTCGCCAAACCTCCACACCTCAACTTGCCCGTGCAGATGGTGATGTCTCGTCAGTTCTGACCTTGGAATGCTCACTGCTCGAGGCTTTAGTTACTTTTAGTTACTTTAGTTTTAGCCAGTTCGCATCAGTTCTGGTACATCCTGATGCATCCTGATGCATTGCGTATGCATTGTGTATGTCACATTTGTGACTACTGCACGGTTCGGATTTGGCAGAGTTTTTAAGGCGGGCACGCAAGGAGCGTAAAGAGATGCTGGACAAGGACCTGCAACTGGATCTGATCAAAGCAGTCGAAACCGATATAAATTGACAGACAAATCAGAACAAATCAATGGACATTTTGCTGTGACTGCAGAAGTGTCATTACTTTCAGGGCACAAGAAAGATCAAGAAAGTAGCTGAGGTATGCTGCATGGTATGCTGATGTATTTTGCAGACGATTTGTTTTCCGTTGAGGCTATGAGGGAGAGCGGGATGTCTCGGTGAAAGCCTGACAGGGCGAAATCCAAGAGCCAAGGCGAGGCATTCGAAACAAGCAAAAAAATGTCTGGACAGCTAGTGTGCTTATGAATGCTTATGATATTTGGTTGGTGGTTTGGAACATGAATTGTATGACTTTCCATATATCCGGTTCATGTCATCATCCCAACTGACTTTCACTCCATCATTTTTCAGAGGGGTAGACTCAACCACCAACCAGATTATTATTAACCATCATCAACCATATATCAACCATAATATATTTATTAACCATAATCTATTGACCATATCTTAACCATATATTAACAGTATATTCACCATGGTTGTAGAAAACGGGTTCTACACAGCTTAAGTGCTTCGCACGGTGAGATCCTCGGATCCTTGACACTTGGATTCGGCGCTGCCAAAGGCAGCACGGATCGGTGATCGGTGACCAGGGGTGAGGGTCGGGTTAGAGGAACAGAGAAGATGAATGAAGTAACAAAAAATATAACATAAATAAATATGTATATATTTAAATGTATATATATATATATACATAATACATATACATATATATATATATTTAGTTATACAAATTTGAGAGTTTCAGAAGTGCTTTGAGACCTGAAAGCAACTGATCGTGATTTGATTGAATATTGATTGAATATCGTTAGCGAGTTGTCTTCCCATCTCTTTTCCTTGAACTCACCTTGCTCTTGGCTCATGGCACCGCAACGCTTAGACATGGCTTCAGCACCTCTTGAGGCTCACCTTGCCCCACTGCGACGAGTTCACTAAATGTTTTGGATGGGATAAGCACAGTAAACGACATGTCAGTAGCTGCGATGGGATTGAATTTCCAAATTCCAGATGGGGTGCCCCCAAGCCACACAGCGCACGTTTCCCGTGGAAACTCAGAGCCATCCTAAAGGGATGGCCAGGCTATGCCATGAGAGGAAGTTTCGTAGCGACATGTAGCGTGCGAAAGGCTCTGCGTTTTTGAACTTCGAGATATTTCGAGATCCTGCAAACTTTCAAGGCCCAAAGGCCTCTGAAAAGGTCGCCATGGTTTGACATGATTTGACCATTTGTTTCCTCAGGTGTTTGGCTCATGACGATAGGATTTGGTGCCCTAAGCCGGGGCGATTTTCGAACGTCTCTGGCAGTACAATGATGCAGCGGCATCGCGGCTGCGAGGATTTGTTGTCGACATTGTTTTTCTTTCTCTCTCTCTATATATACGCACATCTCTCTATACATATAATATACATATATATATATATACACATTTACGTATGCATATGTACATTTTCCTTTATATCCATATACACAGTTAATATACATTGCATGTATTATATTCCCTTCTTCCAGTTACAACATGGACTCTTCTGACTCTCAGGTCTTTGGTGCTCCTGTCCAAAATGGGCCCCAGCAAAGGCCGCGGCCCGCTAAATACCAAGCGGGCACCGAGGTTGAAGAAGGGGCCCGGCGCCACAAAATCTGAGTCGGAGGGGTCCGAAGGAGGGGTGGAGCAATTGCTCCATCTTCTTGGTGAGATGATAGCTTGTATCATACTATGCCAGAGATGCTATAAGAACTACACCGGAGACAGAGCTACGTCATAGGTATATACTCTTGACTATGTATATGTGTACATATATATATATAATATATATATATATATATAATATATATATAATATAATATATATATATATATGTACACATTATATAATGTGTTGTATACAGTTAGATCATCATCTCAAGCCCTCGCTGAGGTATGGAGCAATTGGCCTCGGTCGCCATACCAACAAAGGCCATGGGGCCATGGCCGTGTCTAAGTTTCAGCGCTCTGCCTTCGGGATGCTCATGCTCTCAACAGCAATCTTTTGTCCAGCCGAAACTATGCCGGATAAATCGGATAAACATGGATAAACACATACCGATTAAAACTGTTGTTTTTTTAAATGCAGCTTTGGCATTTTTCAATCGATGCTCAGCTTTGGATTTGCCATTTCGAGGATTTTTCTTCATCAATCCTATGCTCTTTCCAATCTTGAAGGTGCGATACCTCTGGTATGGCGTGCATTTTTGGAGATGCCATGGTCTGTATACACTGTACAAACCTGTATGTGGAGCAACTCATTCCTTGCTGTGGTCCACACTTGTTGAAGCAAGTTGTCCCGCATGGGAAACAGGTTGAAAACACATGCAAAAAACAGTGTTGAAAACACATTGGAGGACATTCTGTCACACAAAACAAAAGTGAAAGGGTTGGTTTGGCTCTTTGAGAAGCAGTTGCAGAGGTTCCCGACCTCAACAACTTTGAGCTCAAGCCGTGCCCTGTGAAGACAAGCTTTCCCAGAAAGTTTGGACTCCGAGGTGACAAACTAGCCCAACAATAAGCAACTATAAGATCAATAAGCAACAATCAGGCAAGATAATTGATATAATTGGCTTGCAAGAACATCAGTTGAGACAGTTGAGACATTCTGTCACAACTCGGAAGGATTTCTCTGAGAGCGGCTAGCTAGTAGCGGCTGAGAAAGACGACTCCTCTACACAACTGGGCCTGTTTGGGCCTTTCGCTTGGCGGACCGACCTGTTGACGAGCCAGAGGGGAGATCATGGGAGACAACTGATTTGGGCTTTGGAGACTTGTTTCAGATTGCTGGGGTGTCGCCATTTGGCTACCCATTTGTTGCCCGTATTTTGGTCCCAAAATTTGTTTTTCTTGTATATTCACCCCGCTTCGCGTGGGGTGGCCGCCCACACCGCAGGTTTATTTCGGTCCGTGAGAGGGGCTAAGTTCCCCCCCCCCTGGGATCCTTCCAATGGGTGCTTCTTTCACTTTTCCCCCCCGTGGAGGCTTCCCAAGCTAGGGAATTTTCGCTTTTCCCCCCCCGTGGGGGCTTCCCAAGCTAGGGAATTTTCGCTTTTCCCCCCTGTGGGGGCTTCCCAAGCTATGGAATTTTCACTTTTCCCTCCCTTGGAGGCTCTCCAAGCTGCGGAATTTCAAATAGCTAGACAACGACGCCTAGATAGTCCCCCAAATCCCGTGTTCTTTGAATGTGTTTCCATGTTTTTGCAATGGTTTCCTTCAAAGCACGGTACTTTACACTTTTGTCGCCATCAAACCGG
>CAMXCT020003245.1:18662-28662 GCA_947184155.2 Cladocopium goreaui
GCAACGGTGTCGGCAATAGCAGCGCCAAAACCGGATCTCGATGCCAAAGCAGAAAAAACACGATTTGGAAGCACTTTTTAAAAGGTTTTTTAAAAGGAAAATGATTAGCGCCGAAATTGCGAAAATCTGTGACAAATCACTATCGCAGCCTGGATGCAGCCACTCCAATACGATTTACAATCTTCAACTGCAAAATACAATAGCATTACGCATGCAGCCGCGGCACCGAGCAACCTTCACGCAGCCATTCCAATGCGATTTTGAGAGACTGAGTTGCAAAACACAATAGAACTACGCGTGCCGGCCTTGGAAATTGCAGCTCCAAAACCAGATCTCGACGCTTTAACGAAAAAAAAGACGATTTTGAAGCACTTTTTTAAAGGAATTTTAAAAGGAAAATTACTACCGCCAAAATTGCGAAAATTTGCTAACAAACCAATCTCGCAGCCTGGATGCAGCCACGCCAATACGATTTACGATCTTCAGCTGCAAAAGACAATAGTATTACGCATGCAGCCGCTGCGCCAAGCAACCTTGGCGCAGCCATTACAATGCGATCGGCAAGGACTGAGTTGCAAAACGCCACAGAACTACGCGCAACGGCGTCGGAAATTGCAGCTCCAAAACCGGATCTCGACGCCAAAGCGATGAAAAGACGATTTTGAAGCACTTTTTAAAAATAATTTTAAAAGGAAAATTAATTACTAGCGCCAAAATTGCGAAAATCTGCTGCCAAATCACTGTCGCAGCCTTGATGCAGCCATTCCAATACGATTTGCGATCTTAGCTGCAAAAGACAGTAGTATTACGCATGCAGCCGCGGCACCGAGCAACCTTGACGGAGCCACTACAATGCGATCTGCAGAGACTGAGTTGCGAAAAACAATAGAACTACGCGCAACGGTGTCGGCATTAGGAGGAACAATTCGCGCACAAAACGACCGCAGCCGCAACCGCCGCACAGACGAGGTACCTTTCATCGCCGGCTGCAACCACTTTAGACGGAAAAATACAAGGTTTCGTGCTCCGGCTTCCTCCCCAAAACATAGCCCATGCAACATTCATGCAGCCATGACAATGCGTTTCGCAGCATCCCGTAGCAAACCTGCACCTATCTACGCACGTGGCAACATCAAAGGACGACAATGAAGCAGCCATTCCAATGCAATCTGCAACCAGAGATTCAAGAACCGCATGGAACTACGCACACAGGAACAACCACTCGTTGCAAAACACATAGGAGGAACAATTCGCGCACAAAACGACTGCAGCCGCAACCGCCGCACAGACGAGGTACCTTTCATCGCCGGCTGCAACCACTTTACACGGAAAAACACAAGGGTTCGTGCTCCGGCTTCCTCCCCAAAACATAGCCCATGCAACATTCATGCAGCCATGACAATGCGTTTCGCAGCATCCCGTGGCAAACCCGCACCTATCTACGCACGTGGCAACATCAAATGACGACAATGAAGCAGCCATTCCAATGCAATCTGCAACCAGAGATTCAAGAACCGAATAGAACTACGCACACAGACACAACCACTCGTTGCAAAACACATAGGAGGAACAATTCGCGCACAAAACGACCGCAGCCGCACCGGTCGCACAGACAAGGTACCTTTCATCGTCGGCTGCAGCCACTTTACACGGAAAAACACACGGTTTCGTGCTCCGGCTTCCTCCCCAAAACATAGCCCATGCAACATTCATGCAGCCATTACAATGCGTTTCGCAGCATCCCGTGGCAAACCCGCATCTATCTACGCACGTGGCAACATCAAATGATGACAATGAAGCAGCCATTCCAATGCAATCTGCAACCAGAGATTCAAGAACCGCATAGAACTACGCACACAGACACAACCACTTGTTGCAAAACACATAGGAGGAACAATTCGCGCACAAAACGACCGCAGCCGCACCCGTCGCACAGACAAGGTACCTTTCATCGTCGCCTGCAGCCACTTTACATGGAAAAACACAAGGTTTGGTGCTCCGGCTTCCTCCCCAAAACATAGCCCATGCAACATTCATGCAGCCATTACAATGCGTTTCGCAGCATCCCGTGGCAAACCCGCACCTATCTACGCACGTGGCAACATCAAATGACGACAATGAAGCAGCCATTCCAAGGCAATCTGCAACCAGAGATTCAAGAACCGCATAGAACTACGCACACAGACACAACCACTCGTTGCAAAACACATAGGAGGAACAATTCGCGCACAAAACGACCCCAGCCGCAACCGCCGCTAGCTTTCATCGCCGGCTGCAGCCACTTTACACGGAAAAACACAGAAGCTTTCGTGCTCCGGCTTCCTCCCCAACACACAGCCCATGCAACATTCATGCAGCCATTACAATGCGTTTCGCAGCATCCCGTAGCAAACCCGGACCTATCTACGCACGTGACAACATCAAATGACGACAATGAAGCAGCCATTCCAATGCAATCTGCAACCAGAGATTCAAGAACCGCATAGAACTACGCACACAGGAACAACCACTCGTTGCAAAACACATAGGAGGAACAATTCGCGACAGAAACGACCGCAGCCGCAACCGCCGCACAGACGAGGTACCTTTCATCGCCGGCTGCAGCCACTTTACACGGAAAAACACATGGTTTCGTGCTCCGGCTTCCTCCCCACAACACACGGCATGCAACATCATGCAGCCATTCCAATGCGATCTGGCACCACAGCTTCAAGAAACGCATAGAACTACGCACACACGAACAAGCATTGTTACAAAACGCATAGAAGGAACACCATCCTTCATCAAGGTCAGTTCTTTCCTGATGTATTGTTATGTAGTGTAAAGTCTCACACCACCCTTCATCAAAGTCAGTTCTTTCCTGATGTATTGTTATGTAGTGTAAAGTCTCACACCACCCTTCATCAAAGTCAGTTATTTTCTGATGTATTGTTATGTAGTGTAAAGTCTCACACCACCCTTCATCAAAGTCAGTTCTTTCCTGATGTATTGTTATGTAGTGTAAAGTCTCACACCACCCTTCATCAAAGTCAGTTCTTTTCTGATGTACTGTTATGTTGTGTAAAGTCTCACACCACCCTTCATCAAGGTCAAGTCTCACTCGCGCACCACCCTTCATCATAGTCAATTCCATCAAGTAGTACCGCACAGGGCGGTGGCGGAAGTTTCAAAAATAGGAAACTTACAGGAGAGCTCGGTTGTTGTGAATCACGAATGGCAGAGCGAATCCACTGATGGACCGAAAGGTGGTTGGGGTTGTGTTTTTTGAAGTGGCTTCAATGGTTGCAGTGGTCACCTCTTCCTCAACTGCTTGATGTAGTGTGGTGTGGTGTAGCGCAGTTGTAGTTGTAGTTGTAGTGTAGAGTAGTGGATTTGTAGTTGTAGCGTAGTGTAATTAGTATGTGTGTTGTTGTGGTTGCAGTTGCAGTTGTAGTTGTGGTGTGGTGTAATTAGTGTAGTGCCATGTAGTGTAGTGTAGTGTACTGTAGTGTAGTGTACTGTAGTGTAGTATAGTGTGGTGTAGTCTAGTGTAGTGTAGCGTACACTAGTGTAGTTGTAGTTGTCGAGTGTGGGATAGTTGTATTTGTAGTTGTACTGTTGTGTAATGTGTTGTAGTTGTAGTGTAGATGTAGCGTAGTTGTAGCGTACTGTAGTGTACTGTAGTGACGTAGTGTAGTGTAATTAGTGTAGTGTAGCGTAGTGTAATGTAAAGTAGTGTAGTTGTAGATAAAGTTGTAGCCGTATTTGCAGTGGTAGTTGTAGTTGTAGTGTGGTGTAATGAGTAGTGTAATGTAGTGTATTGTAGTCTAGTGTAGTGTAGTGTAAAGTAGTGTAGTTAGTTGTAGTTGTAGCTGTCGTTGTAGCTGTAGTGTAGTGTAATTAGTGTAGTGTAGTGTTGTGTAGTTGTAGTTGTACTTGTCGTTGTAGTGTTGTGTAATGTGGTGTAGTTGTAGTTGTAGGTGTAGTTGTAGTGTACTGTAGTGTAGTGTAATCAGCGTTGTGTAGTGTAACGTAGTGTAGTGTAATGTAGTGTAGTGTGGTGTAGTTGTTGTAGTAGTAGTAGTAGTAGTAGTGGTAGTGGTAGTGGTAGTGGTAGTGGTAGTGGTAGTGGTAGTAGTGGTAGTAGTGGTGGTAGTGGTGGTGGTGGTAGTAGTAGTAGTAGTAGTGGTAGTAGTAGTCGTAGTCGTAGTCGTAGTTGTAGTTGTAGTAGTAGTTGTAATGTAATTAGTGTAGTGTGCTGTAATTAGCGTAGTGTAGTGTAATTAGTGTAGTGTAATGTACTCAGTTTAGTGTAACGCAGCGTAGTATTTTTGTACATGTAGTTGTATTTGTAGTTGTAGAAGTACTGTAGTTGCAGTTGTAGTTGTAGTTGTCTATCTATGTATCTGTCTATCTGCAGGCTTGAAAACGAAGCTATTCTGCGAGTCTCCCTCAATTTTTGAACTTGACAACATCAAAAACGAGACAATTCTGCGAGGATTCCTCAATTTTCGAAGTTGAGAACGTCAAAAACGAAACAATTTGCGAGACTTCCTTGAAACATGGAAAGTTGAGTGCAGAGCTGACGGCCTCGTACCATTGCCTTTTGCGATTTTGCCTTTCCATCTGTCTAAAGTGCTGCGCCTGCCACAAAAAATTGATGCCAGATCATACGAAGTGCTGCACCTGTCACGCAAAATCATCTTCCCAAGACTGAAGATCTGATGCTCCAAAATGCAACCACTCTTAGGAAATCAGCGCCCGGACCTCCTAACACTGATGAACATGTCTCTTGTACTGCGCCTGCCACGGAAAATGCATCTTTGCAGATCCTCTTGAAATGTCCCACGCCTGCCATCGTTTTTGGAAATGCCACAAAACCCTCACGTTTTGCTCACTTTTGACAAGGAGCACAATCCACGCGAAACGAGATCTGAACGTCCAAAAGTGGCCCGGAGCTGGTGTGTTTTGTACATTTTGACTTCGAAATGTGCTTCGTGCCACAAGGGCGGTGCACTTTTTCGACATCGCAACTTCCAAGAGTGGTCCGAGCATGGTGTTTCGTGTGCATTTTGAATTTGAAATGTGATTCGCGCCGCAACGGCGTGCACTTTTTGACATCTCAACTTCTAAAAGCGCTCCGAACCTGGTGTGCTTTGTACATTTTGACTTGGAAATGTGCTTCGCGCCACAACGGCGTGCAATTTATCATTTCTCATCTGGCCAGCTGGCTCCGCACCCGCCGCTTTAGCGAGCCTACTTTTCGACCCTCCGGAGCCTCAAATCATTGGAAAAACATGAAAAACACCGTGTTTCACGACCCTCCTACCTTTTCGCGCACCTGATCTTCTTTCTTCTGAGACTTTCTCTTTTTGATCTTCTTTTTTCTTCTCTTATCTTCTCTTCTCTGACTCTTCCCATCCCTGCTTTTCATCTGTCCATATTGTCGGAAGTTTGACTTCTAAACTTCCTTCGATAATTTAATTTACAATATATGTATAACATATATCATATATATATACATATATATATATTATATATATTTTCTTATATGATATATAATTCGTATTTCACTTATATCACCCAATTCTGTTTGTAATTTTCTTGGCCCCATGCAGCTGCGCTCAAGAAATCAGCCTGAGCTGGCAAGCTGAGGCCCACCACATACTGTTGTACCTGGTGATGGCGTGCCCCCGGGGGCCCCCGGTGAGACCTGTTTTCCGCAGATTACAGATTTATGTATATAGGGTTTTGAGCCCAACGAGGCAGACACGAATAGATCAAATTACAGCAGCAGTTGATTTCGGAACTTCTTGGGAGCAGGGGGATCCTCCAGGGGATGCTTCTCTACTATTCTATAAAACTTGTAATTGCCTCAGCCTGTTAAATGCAAAATGTTCATTTGTTTGGTGGAAAACATTTGTGTTCGCAAAGACCTCTGCCGGTCAGGGTGGAGCGGTCTACTATGACGCGTCCAAACATGCCCAAAGAGAAGGGGTCAGGAGACCCAAATTGGGTAGTCACAATAGCGATCTAACAGGTCATTTGACAGGTGATCTGACAGGTGATTTGGCAGGTGATCGTTGATCCGATGAATTTGGAGACCCATTGGATTTTGCAAGAGCATCATGCATCAATTTTGGTGGTTGCGGCGCTGGAAACCTCACCAGGTTGGGTACCGCACATGCAGACCTGTCCAAAACAAATCACGAGATTGATCGTGTAAAGGAAAACTTGAGTCGTACCACCGCTGTTTAGCTTGAAGTTCGCATTCATCATGCCCCGGTATTTTGCTGCAATACAGCCCACTGCCACTAGAGTCTAGGCACCATTCGCCTATGGCCTATGGACCGGTAGGAAACCTATGGAATCTTCACAACAACTGGTACCAACCCTGTATATACTGGCTTGGTACCACTGTTAGCGACCCACGCCTCCACGGCCGCGTTTTGCGCCGAGGTGGAAGTTTACAACCCTGTGGCAGGGAACCTCAAGCACCATTGAACCTGGAAGGGCATGAGATTATGGGCGTGGTTCAAAAGTGGAATCCCCAAACACTCAGATGCTGAGAGTGCCTAGATTTTTTGATCCAGAACCCGTCAACAATTCTGCTGGATGTCACTTGGCCGTGGACACTCGAAGAAATGGTACAGGAATGGTACAGGTGCTGAGTTGTCTGTGGGATCTGTGGGGCTGGTTGTGTGACTTACTCCGTTTCTTTGTTTTGGTGGCTTCCCTGTTCTGGGTTCGTTCAACGGCCTCAGGTGCTAACAGGTGTTTGGGAAGATGTCCAAAGTTGGGGCATTCAGCGATGGAGGGACTGTCCAGATGGCATGAGTGAGATGATGCCTAGTCGGGCCTAGGATATTTGTTGCAGCGCAGTCATTGAACACTTCAACCACCTTAGTTCAGCTTAATTTCGAAAGGTACCTATTGTAACCGACTGTAACCTGTCCAACCTATCCCAACCTATCCTAGCCAAACCCTCGGCAGGACCTCCAAGCTATCCAGGTGGCCCTGCAAGGCCAGGGGTGCACCAATGAGCTACCACACTGAACAGAAGATGTCGAAGACATCCACCTTTTTGGTGACGGCGCCTCTCAGGCGACCGCACTGTTGTAAATTTTACCATGTGATCTTGAGTTGGTCTTAATGTTTTCATGTTGATTTGACGTGAATGTCTGGTTCTTGGGGATGTTCGTCCTGTTTCAATCGCTGCGTCAGAGCATGGGGTGGGGTGGGGTGGGGGGGGGATGGGGTGGGCTTATAACGTTCATGTCGGCTGCCGGAAGGATGTGATGCTACGGCATGCTACGGTGTGAAGATGTTGAAGTAACTTCAGGGACGCTCTGGATGCTACGTGGTGAAGATGTTGAAGTAACTTCAGGGACGCTCTGGATGCTACGTGGTGAAGATGTTGAAGTAACTTCAGGGACGCTCTGGATGCTACGGTGTGAAGATGTTGAAGTAACTTCAGGGACGCTCTGGATGCTACGTTGTGAAGATGTTGAAGTAACTTCAGGGACGCTCTGGATGCTACGTTGTGAAGATGTTGAAGTAACTTCAGGGACGCTCTGGATGCTACGTTGTGAAGATGTTGAAGTAACTTCAGGGACGCTCTGGATGCTACGTTGTGAAGATGTTGAAATAACTTCAGGGACAAAATTGGACTTGGCTTGGATTTACTGCAGGAACTTGGAAAACTCATGAAATCGATCGACAAGAAGATCGGATACTGGAAGTGAGCAGACCGCAGATGTAAAAAAGCTTCGAATGTGTTTCGGGAATATGTTTTCGAAATCCATTTTTTCCAAAAATCGCGTTTTCGCTACAGCGAAAACGACACGAAGTTAATTTTGAGGCGCGCCTCCAATGTTTTTGAACCATTTTTTAACATCGATCGAGCAAGGTTCATGAATAAAGTCCTGCGTTTTACAGGGAATTGTGCTTTGAACCTCTAAAACGACCTCTGAAAAACATGAAAGAGCGCGGTCGCTCCACAGGCGCCGCCACCAAGTTTTTAACGTTTTGAGATGTCTTTAGTATTGCAGTGAGCCCGATATTGACATATCTGGACAAATTTCAAAACTCACAACACATGCGGTCTTTGCAATCCTTTGCCGTATCTTGTGTCAAATGCATTCTCAAGCCTCACCAGGTCTCACTCCGCAGGATGCCATGCAGATGCTTGGCAGAGAATCCTTTGGGGATGAGGGGTGACTCTTGAAGTCTTATGCCTGCTCTGCGAGCGCGTGTAGTTTCAGTCAAGCACTTCTGTTGCTGATATCTTCCTTTGCCCCAAAAGCTGCACTTTTTGCTATTCCTGTATGGATGGCCGATAAATAGACAGGTTCTATGACCACCAGCCTGCTTGTAGCATAGACTCATGGGACTGAAGCTTGGAACCGTTCATTTTCCTCTCTTTCTGAGTCACTCGGGGTGGTGAAGACGTTTAAAATCGGAACTATGATTTGGTTTTTTTCGTCTTCCACTCGTGTTAGCTGGTACTTGATCAAATCAATTGGCAAGAAATATACAAGTGATGAGCCTTACTTAGTTTTGTTTGCATCCACGCGAGGTTTGCTAGGGCGGTACCAAACGACCCAGAGCATAGATTCCCGGAACTTGGGTGCTTTGAGCGCCAAGGACCCTGCAGAAGGCTTCTCATGCGGCTGGTGCGTCAGGTTCTCAGAATCAACTAAGGAAGACCAAATGTTGACAAGTGAGGTTGCGTTGATGATTAACGCTGGCAATGGTCCTCTACTGGCTTCTCACCATCCTTACAGCTCCAAGTGTAGGGCACTGACTCTCCCTGTCCCTGGTTTCAAGAATTTCAAGGAGATGAGATACCCAAATTATTTGTTTGACTGTCTGTTTTGACCCAAACATGCGAGCCGCCATCGTCAACCGAGAATCGCCACTCAAGCAGCTGCTGCAGCCTCCAGTGCCAGTGCCACTGGTGCAGCGCAATCGGGAAGCATTCCACAGGTGGGGTGGGGGGAGATGAGGATCTTTTGGCACCTACACATATGATATACACAGCTGTTTATATGTCTAGTGTATATACGTATATATATATATATGTATGTATGTATGTATGTATGTATATTGTATATATATATATATATATATGTATATGTATATTGTGTATATGTGTATATGTGTATATGTATATATGTATATTGTGTATATGTATATTGTATGTATGGATATATGTATACATGTATATTGTATATACATATATACACACACACACATATATATATATACGTATATACATATACGTATATATATATGTATATATATACATACGTATATACATATACGTATATACGTGTATATTTATACATATGTACATAAATATTTATGTATATACACACATAAATATATACATGTATTTGTATATGTATATATATATATATACGTATATGTATATACGTATATATATATGTATATGATTGTATATGTATATATGTATATACGTATATATATATATACGTATATACATATACACATACGTGTTTATATATATATATACATGTACATGTACGTGTATATATATATATACACGTATCTGTATATATATATTTAAATGTAAACATAAACAGAAATACATCTATTAACATTTGTATATATGTATCTACATACATATGGAGCCAACTGCTGACTTCTGCCAACGATGTGATGTATACACGTAGGCACAGCAATCCAAAGCCGAGCTGCATTGCGGGAAAGCAGATGTCCAGCCATGTCTGTGACCTAAGGGGCCCATTTTGCGTTGAAGAATTTGGAAGGATCCATGGCATTCCCGGGTTTGGCTGTCGGCTTTTCTGTTTCAAACCTTTGGGCACACACGCACAGATTTGTTGGTGATCCTTGGAAATCCATTTGATCAGGGTTTGGGGTTGAGACAACACTTGATCCAAACTCATTTCATATACTGTTATGAAACATTCTCTACCTGCAAAGCATTGCAAGCCCCTGCCTTCGGATTTGTACTTGTTGGTGGTTCAGCCGCATA
>CAMXCT020003245.1:32473-71512 GCA_947184155.2 Cladocopium goreaui
GAGAGAGAGAGAGACAGGCTTCCAGCAAGGCAGACAAGCATGCAGACAGGCAAGCAGGTAGACAGACACCTGTCACAGTATGAAGTTTACAAAAAGTGACATGTAATGCACAGAAGCTCCTAGACACCTGCCCAGTTCCAGCATCACACCCCTTGTCACTTTGCTCCCACGTGCGGCCTAGACTATGTCATCCTGAGCGACCAGGATGCCAACACTTTTCCGATCTTTTCCGGCTTCCCTGGGGGACCTGTGGCTCTACCAGAGTTTGACCCAGCCAGCCCTTATTTGCATACAAGGTCGCCCTGGAAGAGAGAACCACTTTACGAAAGGCGTATGATAGCATATACTGTATATATATATATATTAAAACGTATATGTAGATGTATATGTATATATATATATAAACATCTTTGCGAGCCCGGCCTAGCAGCTTTTCTGCTTCTTTGCTGTCCTGCTTCTCTGTTTGCTTCTCGTTTTTTCCCTTCTTTCCTGTTTGCTCAGCTCCTCTGCTTTTGTGCTTCGTCCGTCTTGCTTTAATTTCTCTATCTTCTCTTCTTTGCTGCTTCTCCGATTTCGCACATTGCAAAGTTCTGGTCTGCAAAACCGACGAAGGCCACCAACGACAACCATAGAAATGTATCAGGAAGCACAGAAACCAAAAGATACACAAGCAGCCAAAAGAACAATGAAGAGGACGTAGCGCAACCAGGAAAAAGAATAAAGCGAGGAAGCAGAAGAAAAAGAAGGAGAAGAAGGAGAAAAAGGAGAAGAAGGAGAAGAAGGAGAAAAAGGAGAAAAAGGTGAAAAAGGAGAAGAAGGAGAAGAAGGAGAAGAAGGAGAAGAAGGAGAAGAAGGAGAAGAAGGAGAAGAAGGAGAAGAAGGAGAAGAAGGAGAAGAAGGAGAAGAAGGAGAAGAAGGAGAAGAAGGAGAGGAAGGAGGAGAAGGAGAAGAAGGAGAAGGAGAAGAAGAAGGAGAAGAAGGAGAAGAAGGAGAAGAAGGAGAAGAAGGAGAAGGAGAAGAAGGAGAAGGAGAAGAAGGAGAAGGAGAAGAAGGAGAAGAAGGAAAAGAAGGAGAAGGAGAAGAAGGAGAAGAAGGAGAAGAAGGAGAAGAAGGAGAAGAAGGAGAAGAAGGAGAAGAAGGAGAAGAAGGAGAAGAAGGAGAAGAAGGAGAAGAAGGAGAAGAAGGAGAAAAAGGAGAAGAAGGAGAAGAAGGACATACGTACCTGCGTTTGTGTGTGTGTGTGCGTGTCTATTTTGTAAAATCATAATTATATGACATTATATGTACGTTTGTGCGTCCATCCATCCATCCATCCATCCGTCCGCCCGTCCAATCCCATCCCATCCCGTCCCATCCATTGCAGGAATTGTATTGCACTGCGCTGCATTGCATTCCATCACAGTACATTGGACGACAATATATTACAGTACAATACAGTACCTTAGAGTACAGTACATACGTACGTATGTACGTATAAACATCAATTCATGCATGCAAACATCAAACATATGGCATGAAGACCAAAAGACACCAACTTCTCGCCAGTTTGCGTTTGTTTACCAATAAATGTACACTACTTGTTTGCATGGTCAGAAAAGAAAAAATGTAGTTCACTATATAGAGATGTATATACACGAATTTATACTATACATCACTACTATACATGTATACATGCTTTGAAAGAAACTTAGCTTTGGGTGTGAAAAACCAAGATGCCAATGTGAAACAGTTTCCTGGGCTCATGCCCTTGTGGCATGCAGTGACTTGCTGAGGTTTGGCTGGGACTTCCCAGGACGCTACCACGGGCAAGTTACCACGGGCAAGTTGAACCTTCGAATCTGTGCGTGGGTTTCTTCCTGAAAACTAGGGGCCTAACTTGCGCACTACGGGGGCTACTTGCAAGTAGCGAGGATGTATTCAACAAGTGGTGCTTACCAAAATCGAATGGAAATGTGCAGACCGCGTGCAAACTTAAGTTCTTAGTTTTCTTGGTTGTGCCTGAAAAAAAAACACCGCCATGTACCTTTGAACCTGTCCAATCCAGTTCCAGGCCTCTCTTTGGATGATGGGTTGTTTGTGGACTATGCTGCTGATGCTGGAGCAGATTGGTTGCCCATTGCCCGAAAGGAGGGCTTTGTGGGGCAGACGCAGACCTGCTATGCAGATGCGCAGGGAGTGTGTCTTTGGCAACAGGGGCAAGGGCGGCATGAACACATATTGATCGAAGGAAGTTTAGAAGTCAAACTTCCGACAATATGGACAGATGAAAAGCAGAGCTGGCAGAGGCAGAGAGAAGAGGAGAGTAGAAGAGAGAAGATCAGAGAAGAGAAAGAGTCAGAAGAAAGCAGATGCAGATGCGCGAAAAGGTAGGAAAGTCACGAAACACTGTGTTTTTCCAATGATCTGAGGCTCCGGAGGGTCGAAAAGTAGGCTCGCTAAAGCGGCGGGTGCGGAGCCAGCTGGCCAGATGAGAGATGAAAAATTGCACGCCGTTGTGGCGCGAAGCACATTTCGAAGTCAAAATGTACAAAGCGCACCATGCCCGGACCACTTTTGGAAGTTGAGATGTCGAAAAAGTGCACGCCGTTGTGGCGCGAAGCACATTTCGAAGTCAAAATGTACAGAACACACCATTCTCGGACCACTCTTGGAAGTTGAGATGTCGAAAAAGTGCACGCCGTTGTGGCGCGAAGCACATTTCGAAGTCAAAATGTGCAAAGCACACCATTCTCGGACCACTTTTGGAAGTTGAGATGTCGAAAAAGTGCACGCCGTTGTGGCGCGAAGCACATTTCGAAGTCAAAATGTTCAAAACACCACATGTTCGCGCCACTTTTGCAGGTTCAGATGTCGAAAAAGTGCACGCCGTTGTGGGACGAAGCACATTTCGAAGTCAAAATGTTGGGGGCACCAGGGGTTCGGACCACTTTTGGAGGTTCAGATGTCGCTTCGCTTCGCTTCACTACACTACACTACATTACACTACACTACACTCCACTACACTACACTACATTACACCACACTACACTCCACAACACTACAACTACAACTACACAACTACACTACACTACACTCCACTACACTCCACTACACCAAATTACATTACACTACACTACATTACACTACGTTACACTCCACTACACTACACTACACTCCACTACACTACACTACCTTCCACTACACTTCACTACATTACACTATGCTACACTACACTCCACCACACTACAACTACGACTACACAACTTCACTCCACTACACTCCACTACACTACATTACACTACACTACATTACACTACACTACACTCCACTCACTACACTACATTACACTACACTACACTACCTTCCACTTACACTTCACTACATTACACTACACTCCACCACACTACAACTACAACTACGACTACACAATTACACTCCACTACACTAAACTACACTACACACTCCACTATTACTACACTACACTACACTACACTACACTTCACTACATTACATTACACTACACTACATTACACTACACTACATTACATTGAATGACACTGCGCCACAGATAGACAGGTAGACAGATAGACAGAAAGATAGTTTGACAGATAGACAGGTAGACAGTTAGACAGATAGACAGAGGAAAGAGAGAGAGAGAGATAGATAGATAGATAGATAGGTAGATAGATAGATAGATAGGGAATTAAATGAAAGAGAGAGAGAGAGATAGATATATAGATCGATAGATAGATAGATACATAATACATAGAAGATAGATAGGTAGGTAGATAGTCAGAGAAAGAGAGGAGACCTCAAGCACCTTTCGGTCCATCAGTGGATTCGCTCTGCCATCCCTGATTCACAACAACCAATCTCTCCTATAGGTTTCCTATTTTTGAAACTTCCGCCACCGCCTTGTGCGGTACTACTGGTACTAAGAGTCGATTGAACAGACTCTGAACGACTGTTTGGATTTGAACGCCCCTCTCACAAGCAGACAGCAATTGAGTGTCTTGCAAATGATGACGACGACGATGAGGATGAGGATGATGACGATGATGATGATGATGGTGATGATGATGGTGATGATGATGATGATGATGATGGGGAGGAAGAGGAGGAGGACGATGACGATGACGGTGACAATGACGGTGACGATGAGTTTACACCACATGCATCTCGCCTCATTTCTGTACAGATTTGTTTGCGCCGCAAGCCACGACGATTTGCAGAGGTATGTCTTCAATCATCCCATTGACTTCCACTTCATTGCAGATTCGGTGGCGAATTGGCCCAAACTGCACCTGCAGATCCTAAAGTTGGATGCGTGCGGGCGGATCGAGCCACTTGACTGCAAAGTTTGGAATCCCCACAATCCTTGGTTATTGGTTTGTGGAACTTCAAACTGATTCATCAAGAGTGTTGAAAATTTGGCGCACACAACAAGATGCCTATGTATTTCAAAACAATCGACCGTAAAGTTTGAACACCTCATATGTCTTCTGTTCCGCAATCAGGAAAGGTGTTTGACACTACAATTTTCTGCGGGTTCTGTCCCCCATTGCAGGGTTTAGCCCTGCTCCTGCATTTGGCAACGTTTGACAATATATTGGGCGACTAGAAATAGTTTTCCAAGATGTTTCGCTGTTATCCAAGTGAGGGTATCCGGGAGGTTTTTTTTCTTTTATTTTCTTCCTACTGGCAATTTTTGGTCCATATAACAGTCCATTGCAGGACCGTGGCGTACGGTTGTGTGGCCTTGCCCAACGTCTGCGGCCATTCTGAGCTGACGTGCCGCTCCTGGCGCCCATTGGCGCGAGGCGTGTTGGAGGAGGCGCAGCGTCCAGGGGTACGGATGTTTTGTGCCGCAATTTTGAGGTGTATGGATTTTTTGGAGTGGGATCGCCGTAGCTAAGAGTTTGGAGACTCTTCTTGAATGAAAATAGATGAAAACAGTACCAGAAAAAGTAAGCAACAAAGATTTGGGGGCTGACCGGGTAGTCTTCATGTCGAGAAGCCACTATACATGCTACTTGCAGCTGCAACTATCCATCCTTACTTTTGAGGGGATTCTGTTGTACTGCAAAGCAAACGACTCAACTGCTTTCAGACACTCAACAGCTCGCAGTCCGTACTTGGGCTATGACCGTGCTGAAAATCCGGCGCCATCATCCTGAAAACAGGGGTTGAATGAGCCGAACGGGCTGGTTATATCCCTGCAATCTCTTTCATCATCCCCTGTGTAAATCAATGTAAGGGGTCCCATTCTTCCCATAGGTTGACCATCACAACAACAGGCTCGCGCTGTGAATGGTGTGCTGGGAACCGACCCTGGAGCTCTACCTGCTGCACGTGCAGACGTGCTCAATGCCACATCCACAGAGGCCCAGTGTTGGTTGCCAAGGTTGTTTCAATGAAGATCTTTTTTTGCTGATGGAATCTCATAAATAGCAGACCAGGAAATGGAGGATAATGGAGATCTCAGTTTTTGGGACAAGCAATGTATTTGAAATTGTGATTTTGTGTGCTTGGGCCAGAGCACAGAAGCGATGAATGGCGCTGCCCCAGGTCCGTTCCAAAATGGTGACCAAGACCTCTGGGAGCATCCGGATCTCTCTAGACACGGTGCAACCCTTATTCGAACTCCCATGTTTTTTTAACTTGTCAGATACTTTCTTTTTTGATTGTGGACCCCAAATCAACTCAGGGCAGCTGGACACACCCCGAACACCAAAGATTCTGCAGCCAATTGCTGGATTCTTCTGGCGAAAGTTCCTTTGCACAACATGGCACAACCATTCTTGAACCTCCGCTGCCTTGGCCACTGAGATCTTTCGCAATGCTGGCAAACACCAGATCTTGACCCGCTAATGTAGCCCTCCCAGCTGTTGGGTGGGAACGGGAAGCTCAAGGATTGCGCTGAGATTTTGCACTTGCAGTGATGATGATGTCCTCCCATTTTCTGAAAAGACATAATCTTGAGATTGCACCAGAGCTCAGACACTGGAGGATTCCAAAAATCGCTGAGGCACCACAGGTTGAAAGACCAGCCGAATGAAAAAGGTTGCGGCTGGTGCGGAGTACCTAGCACACAGCATGAATTGATGTAATTAGACAAAGAGGGAAACCGTTCAGACTTGGGGAGCAAGACCTCAACATTTATCGAAGGAAGTTTAGAAGTCAAAATTCCGACAATATGGACAGATGGAAAAGGAGAGGTGGGCAGAGTCAGAGAAGAGAAGAGCAGAAGGGAGAAGATCAGAGCAGAGAAAGAGTGAGAAGAAAGAAGATGCAGGTGCGCGAAAATGTAGAAAAAGTCGCGAAACACTGTGTTTTTTCCAATGTTTTGTGGCTCCGGAGGGTCGAAAAGTAGGCTCGCTAAAGCGGCGGGTGCGGAGCCATGTGGCCAGATGAGAGATGAAAAATTGCACGACGTTTGGTGCCGCGAATCACATTTCCAAGTCAAAATGCACAAAGCGCACCATGCCCGGAGCACTTTTGGAAGTTGACATGTAGAAAAAGTGCACGCCGTTGTGGCGCGAAGCACACTTCGAAGTCAAAATGTACAAAGCACCTCATGTTCGGACCACTCTTGGAAGTTGAGATGTTGAAGAAGTGTACGCCGTTGTGCGCGAAGCACATTTCCAAGTCAAAATGCACAAACCGCACAGAGATTTTGGAAAAGTGCACGCCGCTGTGGCTCGACGCGCGTTTCCAAGTCAAAATGTAGAAAGCACGCCACGTTCAGACTACATTTGGAAGTTGAGATGTTGAAAAAGTGCACGCCGTTGTGGCGCGAAGCACATTTCGAAGTCAAAATGCACAAAGTACACATTCTCGGAGCACTTTTTGAAGTTGGTATGTGAAAAGGAGCAAAAACGTGAGGGTTTTGTAGCAGGTTCAACTACAACCACCACTACGCTACGCTACGCTACACTATACTACACTACACTCCACACCACTCCGCTCCACTCCACTCCGCTACACCACACTACATTACACTACAACTACAACTACAACTATAACTATGACTACAACTACAACTACACCTACACTACATTACACGACACTACACTAGACTAATCGCATTGCACTACACTACACTACACTCCGCTACACTACACTATGCTACGCTACACTGCACTACACTATACTACGCTACACTCAATTACCCTACGCTACACTGCACTAACTACAACTACACTACATTACACTACACTGCACTACACTAATTGCATTACACTACGCTACACTACACTCCGCTACACTACACTACGCTATGCTACACTACATTGCACTTCACTACGCTTCACTACACTACACTGCACTAACTACAACTACAACTACAAACTGCAGCTCCAACTACACCTACCACTACACTGCACTACACTCACTACACTACACTACACTACACTACACTACACTACACTACACTACACTACACTACACTACACTACACTACACTACACTACACTACACTAATTACATTACATTACACTACACTACACCACACGACGCGACACTACAGCTACAACTACAACTTCAACCACTTCTACAACTACAACTACGGTACTTTACACTAGACTACACTACACTACCCTACATTACATTACATTACGCTCATTACACCACCACAAACGCAACTGCAACTACACTACACTAATTTCACTACACCACAACTACAATTCCACTACGCTACAACTACAACTACAGCTGCACCACACCACACTACAGAGGTGACCACCGCCACCATCGCAACCACTCCAAAAAACACAGCTCCAACCACCTTTCCATCCATCAGTGGATTCGCTCTGCCATCCGTGCGTCACAACAACTCACCTCTCCTATAGTGTCCTATCTTTGAAACTTCCGCCACCCTACTGGTATATGTATTGCTGACTGCTGATGTTACATGAAATTTGGACCCCAGAAGTCTCGTCCTTATTCCTGGTTGCTGGTTTTTCCTATGTCTAGCTATGGCTAAGTGTGGGGGACGTTAATTATTGGGCAGTTGCCGCTTGCTTGGCTCGAATGGTTTAGCTTTGATATATAGACCTTTGTTGCCATGAAACAAGCACTTGCGAAAATGTCAGCTATTCATACAACTCCTTGCGCACGCAGCAGCAACTGTCAAGCAGTACTGAAACACTCAACCCCCACCAGGCCATCCTTCCTGCAGACAATTGGGCCATTCCCAAATTCACCCGCAGCCAGCAACCTCCCGACACATATGCAGCAAACCAGATGCTGCAAGAGCTTGGAGAGCAAGTCCGGGAAGTAAACGCTTGGCGCACATCTTTGAAGGTCAAGCAGGTCAAGCAAAATTTTGGGCACCAGGCAGTCATGGTCCAATATGGTATCCCTCAGCTCAGACCACCTGCAAAGCCGTCCGGTTTGAAAGTGGTCACATCTCCACCGGTCGGGGTTGATCATGGCTTGGAATGAGAGATGGTTGATGGCCCGGGCCACAGGGTGGAACGGCCAGGGGATGCCAGGGGATTAGATTAGATCTAGTGAACATCTTTACTGGAGGGTATGTATGCAGCTGGCCATGTCCCACATCAGATTCACCAACAGGTACCGAACGTGTCAGCAGAGAAGCTGACCGAGTGCCAAGGTCTGTTTGCAGCTGCTTCTAGCATTTTTAGCTGAAGCTGGATCAAAGCATGGTAATGCCGAGTTCAAGAAGGTCAGATCTTGGGTGAATGTTGGACGGGAATGAGAGCAGGAATAAAGTGGACGAATTGGAGGAATAACTACAGATGCTGGCCCCAACACCCTTGGGATTTTGGCAAAATCCATGCGGACAAAATCCCACTTTTGAGATGTTTTGATGATTCAAACTGGTGTCACGCATATGTTGTGAATTGGGGGAGCTCGGGGGTGTGGCATTTCTTTTCTTTGTGCATTGTTCTTTACCAAGACGTTAACCCTGGGCCAAATCATGCTCAAGCACGACCCGTAAACTTCTTAAGGTGTTGGTGACCCTGCAGGGATAGTAGATGATGGTGATGATAGTATGATAGTAGTCATGCCATTTCACCCTTTGATTATGTAAACTACGGGCAACCCAAAACTCATGTCGTTGTGAGGAGAGGGACTTTACTCGGTCCAGGTGGCTCTACCGCATCATTCCTTTTCGATTCCGTGGGTGCCTCAAGCGGTCTGGAAAGCAATTGAGCTGACTAGAGGACTACCTTTGGCGCGGTTCTTGGATGGACTGGATGGACACTAGACAGTTGATGGAAGAAACCCGCGCAATCTGAGATGGACCATTGTGGGATCAACCACTTGGCTCAGAATATCCATCAACCAAAGTCCTGGGCTCTTCAAAGTATCCAAGTGCAAGATACCCAACCCGGGTACTGTCCCCTGTTTCAGAACAATCAGCAGTTTTTTTTGGGTTGGGGACCCTGCAATTGTGTGCCCCTCGTGGTAAGATGGCTTGGAATAGACTGCGAAGTGCCTGCCACCTTGCAGCCGCTGAGGATAGAATACACGAATCTTCTTGGAGACTGGATGCTCAGCGGAGCCAGCATTTTCGAGAGGTGCTAGAAGATGGGTCTCAAGGGATATCTCCTCGCTTGGGCTTTCTTGGCAGTCGGGGGCAAATCGTTCGATTTTAGCGCGCCACAACCTAAGTATGGCCCTTTGATACTTGATTGCAGATGAATTGATGTTGTATCTCAAATGACTGTAGATGAATTGATGGTAGATATTGGTATATCCACATAAGATAAGATAAGATAGATAGATAGATAGATAGGTAAGAGAGATAGGTAAGATAGATAGATAGATAAGATAAGATAAGCTAAGCTAAGCTAAGCTAAGATAGATAGATAGATAGATAGATAGACAGTCAGATAGATGGATAGATAGATAGATAGATAGATATACACATATCAGGTGGATAGATTGATCGAGGGACGGACCGGATGAATCAATCAATGAATGGGTATATACGTAAATAGGTAGATAGATAAAAAAAGATAATATAGATCTTTCCAATGCATTTCGATACCATTTCTTGTCCATTCGTATGTGGCACAGCGGCGGGTGATGAGCTACAAGAACTACTGTCATGAAGGTGCAACTATAGGCTCCAGAAGATTTTTTTGCATACATAGCACATGTTCCACTACCAAATGGATTTGTACGAAAAACTGTCTCAATGATGTACAGTCGCTTGGCCCCTTTGAACGACCTGGCAGGGAGCGATTGGTGCTGCATCCTGGTGTCTTGGAACGTGTCTGGCCTGCAAAGGGTATTGTAATTTTGAAGCATAGGGATGACAATACGATGCTATGCTTCTATGCTTGTAGACTATGAGTCCTTTGCTCTGAACAAGCCACTATTGCTCCTGGAAGATAACCAACACTGCCATCCAATTTCTTGCTGCATGATACTGGCACAACGTGTTGTCAAATCTTTCAGCAGTGGCGTCGATCAATGTGCCAATTTCTGCAAACCGAAGTCTGCTGATCTACTTGTGAAAGTCCGACGTACTACCTGATGGAGGCATTCAAAAGCCCCCCTACTTTGAGGCATTGATGCAGTGTGCTCAAGGCAAGATATGGCAGAATGGTCGCATATCGTCAACAACTTCATAACTTCATGATGCTCATTCCAGGCCTTTCAAGTTGTTGACACCTGATAACTACAGAACTGAGGCACTGTGCAAGCTATCAGCTATCTAGTCAGACCCAGATCCCTTTGGCTCGACTTCGATCAGGACTGACAGATGCTCTCCATGTCACCTGAGGTCAGGGATTTGCTTTCAACAAGCGACCCCTGCAGACCAACGACTTCCAGGTGGGAACCTGGGACGAATTTGTAGATGTCGGTAGAGGGTCGCTAGATGTCGGCAGAGTCCCTCATTCTGCCTGGCCGCAGGTCACTGTGGGCCTCCGCACCAGCGGCCCTGCCAAGGTGGAGGAGGCTAGGCAGACTGTTTGGAGTTTCATCTTGGACCCAAAAGCAGGGCCATGCGTAAGAAATGTTAATGACGGTTAATGAATTGAATTCATGTCTTGAACCTGGTCTTGTTGTCATAGTTGATTCAGTGACTACTGGTGTAGCATGTAGCAAGACAAAATGTTCAAGATTGCCAGTCAACATCCGATCCTGTGGCATGAATTCTCCAGGTAAGCCATGGACCCACAGCGTCAGTGGTCAGCGTCCCACAGCGCAGCCTTTGAGCCAGGTTCCGGAGGACCAAAGCTTTGCCTTTTGGTTTGTTCGGCAGAACATCTCGGGTGACTTCAACGAGAGTCGCATGATCCGCGCTGGGACTCCCGATGGCACAAACCCATCGGACCACATCGGACCACATCGGACCACATCTGACCACAATGTCCATCCGCTGTTTTACCAACTTGGGATCGACCACCCGCCTTCACCGCCACTTGGATGTCGTGTGACTAAGGCGTCTTCTTGGAGACAGGGGTTGACGGATGAGGGCTACATGCTTAGCGGGTCAAAGGCGCCTAGCTGATAGATAGGATTTTATCACCTATTTTGTCATGTTTTTGTCTATTTTGAGTGATGGAATATCTAATCTCTTGTCCCAACTCTGTACCCATGTCCTCACGGCTGTTTGGTCGGTTGATTTTGATCGATTTTGTAGCTTTTTAATGCCTTTTCGACATGTTTCTTTCTTTTCAGCAAATGGGCCAGGCACTCTTCGAAGGCATTGGAGCAGTTAGAGACTCAGTGACCAGCACCGATGAATGTCGATGCTGGCCTGGTTTAGAAACTCCGTGAACCCAATATGAACCCCACATCAGTTCTCTTTATTCGGATGGCTATTTCTCATTAGGAGATACCTAGCTTTGAGACACAGACCATTGCCTGAAGCAGTTTTTTAAACATATTGTCACTGTCACATTCAGGGATACAGTGAAGTTATTTGGAGCTTTTTGAAATTACAATGTCATATCCACATTTACAGTTTATACAATTAATATATATATGTATAACTCTCAAGTTTGGTGCCATCCAGAGCTTCGCCAAGGTTTTTTCCACCTCGGACTTCAACAAGAAGCCAAGCACCGCCATTTCTTTTGTCAGCAGGGCTGCCCAACATACAGTCTGCGCATGGTGTGAGTATATCCAGCATTAAGGTCCGCTTTGTTGAGTGAGATTCAGATTGGCAGGGAAACTTCCCAAAAAAAGTATGCTTCATTCGGGTAAGGTTCCTAGGGGCGAAATGTTGGCGTCAGACTGGATAATTAATAAATATTAATAAAATATTCATGTATTCACTGAATGTTCACTGGTTTACGCTGGAGCGCCGACTTTTTCCTGTTCGTGGTCATGCCAGGAATTCAGAAAGGTATTGACCGAACTCGATTCCAGGTTTTTCAACCAGAGCTATGCCGCGTTGGTCATAAGAAAAACCTAAGATTTTCCCTGCCAAGGATATGTTTAGAAATATTCAGAAATTGTGAGTTGGCAACGCAGTCTCAGACTTTAGAGGTGGGCTTGATGGGGGTGGAACATGGTGGAACAATGCCAGGATATGTCATCAAAGTATGAGGCCCCCAGGGTGAACTTTCCGACCCCATGAGCCAACATTCATTCCACCCCACCATGGGTTGGAAGCAGCCCTGAGTATATAAATGCAGCTTTAGGGCCATTCAATTAGCAAGTGCGATCGAAACCCACCAGGAGGCAAAGAACACTTTTAGAAGCTTTTAGTTTTTTTTTGCTTTTCTTTAGTGTGCTTCCTTGGGGTGGTTTGGCAAAGAATACCTGAAATGAAGCGCTCCACAAAGGGTTGCTATAAATCTTTCAAACAACGACGATTTAATGACGATGTCAGCCCCACCATAACAGACATTCCACCCCATGTAGGACCCCAGGAAACATAGGAATGTAGGTGGCTTGGTTTGATTCGGAATGAATCCGTAGTTGGGCCACAATGGGTCCACAAGCTGTTCTTGACGATTTCCTCTTCCCCTCGGCAACTCATGCTACTCTAACACTTGAAATGCTTGGAGCCATGAGGGGGGACATGGCCAACAACCCAAGCATGATGGACCCACTTTCCTCGCTCACGGCAGCCTTGCAGCCTTGCAGCCTTGCAGCCTTGCAGCCCTCCAGGCAATGATAATCACCAAAGCCTTCAGTATGGCATAGATGTACCCAGCAGCAGCGCGAAGGCCAGGATGCCAGGTTGCAAGCCGCCCAACACAGTATTCATTGAATTTCTACAGGGAGTTTCATGTCTCCCCGGTTGCCGAGATCTGCAGTGTGAAGCAAGACCAAACCTTGATGTCGATTCGTTGTGCAGCCTTTTCGTGAGAGTCCGGGCAGACATCTACTTATGGCTCACCAGTTTGACACGTTTGACCATGTTTGAACGAGAAAAAGTGTCTTGCTACTTTGAGAGGTCATTGACTTTCGGAACAAAGAAGTGGAGTTCACCTTCCGAGTGCAACCCACGCTGGTGCAGGTGCCGCTTACCTTGGGTTGGCAGCACCATGCAGGATCTGGTTTTTGTGGTGAAAGCAGATTGACAGATAGCTTTCCTTTGTGAAGGCTGAACGACCAGTACTTTTGTACTTGGGTTTTCAGCACTAAAATTAGAATTTCATTTGGCACTTTGTAGACTTGGGTTACATGATATTTGAATACCCTCATGATGTAATGCTCATTACACAAGGATCCAGGTGTCCTTTGGAACCGGCGACATTATCTAAAACATAGCTAATAGCAAAGTCATGGATTTGGAACGCTTTATAGTGGCGCGAGAGGCAAGTTTGGTGGTGGATGGCATCAAGCATGACTGCTTCTCGGTGGATCGCAAGAGCTTTCCCGTGAAGGCACCGAAATGCACTGAAGCTCCGCAGAAGTCCAGCTGGGTCATGGACAGTATATAAAGTTTCAAGACAGGTTGAAGTCTCTTGTGTGTCTCTTTCATTCTCTTTCCTATGTTTGGAGTCTTGGTTATAAAGCAGGGCTTTGCTGACCTCGCTCGCGAAGCACATATTCAAAAACTGGCAAAGCAGCGGCTAGCATGTGCAATGGTGACAGGTGGGAGGATACATTGGTTTTTCGGCCTGGAGTGGTGTGATGCCCCAGACAAGTCAAGGTGCTGAGGTCTGGTGGTTGGTCACTGCTGATCACTGCTGCCATGCTTCAAAGTGGTGGTTGGATCTCAAAATGAGGTGCAAGTGGTTGTGGTTGTTCATGTTTGAGTCTTGAAAGCTCCCCTCTGCATACCCAGCAGCCAACGAGTCCAACAGAACGTTGTAGCTCGTCCACTTACATCTACGTTTTCTTTACTTGACGAGAGCAGCTTGCCCAAGGTTCAGGCACGAAACTGCCGGATAGCGTCTCTTTGACAAAGGCTTGGCGGGGTTGAAGCTGAGAACTGCGGTTTACTGTACTGTACAGGTCCATCCCTGAACTTACAACAGCAGGCCTCAACTGTTTCTGATATATACATTGAACATGGTTGAAAACATGTTTTGGTTTTACCTATGTACACAACATACATTCATACCTGCAGTTCAGAGCCCCAAACATGAGACAGCCCTTACCTAGTTTGATTCTGCTTTACTAGTGTCAGTAAAATAATTGACCCACATTCAGGGTTGATTGCTCCAGAAATTCTGGGTAGTAGTTTGTTGATATCCAGGGTTATTTTTCAACTAGAAGATCATGGGAGAATGATTGGCACCCTCATAAATAATGGAATGTCTTTACCAGTAGTACCCCGCAAGGCGGTGGCGGAAGTTTCAAAAATAGGAAACCTATATGAGAGGTTCGTTATCCACTGATGGACCGAAAGGTGGTTGGAATTGTGCTTTTTGGAGTGGTTGCGATGGTTGCGGTGGTCACCTCGTCCGCGGCTGCTGGATGTAGTGCGGTGTAGCACAGCTGTAGTTGTAGTTGTAGTGTAGTGGAGTTGTAGTTGTAGTGTAGTGTAATTTGTGTAGGGAGGGCTATTTATTTTTTGATTTTTTTTCGCGTCAGTTTTTTTTTTGGGGGGGGGGTTCCTGGTTCTATGCTTTCCTGTTTCTCTGATTTTCTGCTTTTCTGCTTCTCTGCTTTTCTGCTTCTCTGCTTTTCTGCTTCTCTGCTTACCTTGGTTCTCTGCTTTTCCTGCTTCTCTGCTTTTCTGCTTTTTGCTTTCCCTGCTTCTCTGCTTTTCCTGCTTCTCTGCTTTTCTTCTTTTTGCTTTTCATGCTTCTTTGCTTTTCTGCTTCTTTGTTTTCCCTGCTTCTCTGCTTTTGTACTTCTGTGCCTTTCTACTTCTACTATTATACTTTTTCTTTTCTTCAGTCATGTGCTTTTGCTGCTCTATTTCCTGCTCCTTTGTTTCTTTGCTTCCTGTCTTTACTGTCTCTTTGTTTTTCATTTTCTTTTGCTTTATTCTGTTCTGTTTGTATCCTAAATGAAACCCTATAAAGACCCTAGGTGAAACCCAAAGAAACCTTAAAGACATCCTGGTAAGAAACCCTACATGAAGCCCTAAATGAACCCTAAAGAAACCATGAATGAACCCTAAAGAAACCATAAATTAATCCTAAAGAAACATAAATATAATAAAACCCTAAAGAAACTTTTAATGACACCCTAAAGGACATCCCAAAAAACCTTAAACAACACTCTGAAAAAAACTAAATGAACCTTAACAGACACCTTAGCTGACACCATAAATTCACACCCTAAAGAAACCCTAAATGACACCCTAAATGGAAACCCAAAATGAAACCCTAAAGAAACCCTAAATGAAACCCTAAAGAAACCCTAAATGACACCCTAAATGAAACCCTAAAGGAACCCACTTGAACGTTTAGAAATCGTGAAAAGAAATCCTGATAAGAAACCCTGGAATGAAACCCTAAAGAAAGCTTAAATGAACTCCTGAATGAAACCTTAAATTGAAACCCTAAATTGAAACCCTAAAGAAACCTTAAATTAAACCCTAAAGAAACCCTAAATGAAACCCTAAAGAAACCCTAAATGAAACACTAGAAGCCCTAAAGAAACTCTAAATGAAACCCTAAAGACACCTTAAATGAGACCCTACATGAAACCCAAACTGAAACCCTAAAGAAACCCTAAATGAAACCCGAAACGAAACCCTAAAGAAACTCTAAATAAAACCCTAAAGAAGCCCTAAAGAAACCCATTTGAGCGTTTAGAACTCCTGATAAGAAATCCCGATAAGAGACCCTACATGAAACCGGGAAAAAAAACTAAATGAAACTCTAAAGAAACCCTAACCCTAAAGAAACTCTAAATGAAACCCTAAATGAAACCGCAAATGAAGCCGTAAATAAAACCCTAAATGAAACCCTCAATGAAATCTTAAATGAAACCCTAAATGACACCTTAAATGAAACCCTAAATGAAAGCCTAAAGAACCCTCAAGAGACCCACATGAACGTTTGAAGCACCAAAATGTATCAAATACCATGCAAAATGACAGGTTCTAGTTCCAAACTGTTGCAAATACAAGGCAAATGGTACCGGGAAAGAAAGCCAAAAAAAGATCCAAAACCTGAGGCAAAAAAAAACCAAAAACTATTCTACACCCTTAGTGTAGTGCAGTTGCAGTTGCAGGTGGGTACTGGAGTGTTGTGTACTATAGTGTAGTATAGTATAGTGTAGCCTAGTGTAGTGTAGTGTAAAGTAGTGTAGTTGTAGTTGTAGTGTAGTGTAGTGAATTAGCGTAGTGTAGTGAATTAGTGTAGTGTAGTGTAGTGTTGTGTAATGTAGTTGTAGTTGCAGTTGTAGTTGTAGCGTAATGCACTGTAATTAGTGTAGTGTAGTGTAGTGTAATGTAGTGTAGTTGTATTTGTATTTGTATTTGTAGTGGTAGCGCGCTGCAGTGTAATTAGTGTAGTGTAGCGTAATGTAGTGTAGTTGTAATTGTAGTTGTAGCTGTGGTAGTGGTAGTGGTGGTGGTGGTGGTAGTAGTAGTAGTAGTAGCAGTAGCAGCAGCAGCAGCAGCAGAGGCAGCAGTAGCAGTAGTAGTAGTCGTCGTCGTCGTGGTGGTTGTTGTTGTTGTTGTTGTGGTTGTGGTTGTGGTTGTGGTTGTGGTTGTTGTTGTTGTTGTTGTTGTACTGTAAGTGCGCTTTTGACTTCGAAATGTGCTTCGCGCCACAACGGCGTGCACTTTTTCGACATGTCAACTTCCAAAAATGCTCCGAGCATGGTGTGCTTTTGTACATTTTGACTTGTAAGTGTGCTTCGCCCCACAACGGCGTGCAATTTTTCGACATCTCAACTTCCAAAAGTGCACCGAACCTGGTGTGCTTTTGTACATTTTGACTTGTAATTGTGCTTCGCGCCACAACTTCGCCCACCTCTGCTTTTCCATCTGTCCATGTTGTCGGAAGTTTGACTTCTAAACTTCCTTCGGCCATCCAGTATTGTATATCCTGCAATTTCAGGGTGTAAACTGGCGTATGTTGCGTTGCGTCGCGTTGTCGCATAGCACTGGTTGAATCTCTATGACCCCCAGAACTGAACCACCCCGCAGCGCTCGCATGCGGTGATAGGTTGAGGTGACCAACTTTGATGACGAAGCCATCGGGGAGGACGTGATTGGAGCGTCCGTGGCGGAGCAAACCCAGCTCCTTGGCCGAACCGAGTCTGGCCATGGTGTGATGGAACTTGCGATGGCAGCTTGCGGTTAGTTGAGCCACTTGTATAGGTAAATACATAATGTACAATATAGTTAATATAATATTACATCTGTGTGGTACTTTATTTATATTTATAACGTTGGCACTTATCCGATCTTCAAATTCATAATGCTCTTCAATTTTCTGGTCAGATATCTTTGCAAGAGGAAACGTGGGTGCAAAAGGATCGCTGTTGCTGAAAACATTGCGAATTTTAACGAAATTTCCTTGCCATTCGCGCCCAGGTACAGCGAAATGATGTCTTCGGATTCTCGTCACTTTGTGGATCAAAAATCCCAGACTGAACATCTCGTCAAGGTGACCAACATGTTTCTTGCCCTGATCGGTGGGCAAAGTGCGGACAGGGCCGCAACTTTGGGAGCTGCCCTTCTGACAATTTTTTATTTTAGTACAGAAACGGCCTGGCCAAAGGGTGGGGATGTCCCGGAGAGTGACTCATGTCACAGTCCAAGTCACCACCTGTTTGGTGCTTGTGTGCTAATTCTGTGCAATCTTTCAGTTTTCTGTTGAATGACCGGGAATCAATGAGCTTGAGTCTTGTCGTTGGAAAAAGTGCAGAGCAATCGGGAAAGGCTGTCGCTTTCACACAATCATATAACTAACCACATGATTCAAATTTGCGGGTCGATTTTGACCATATTGCCCTGGCAGTGGAGGGACAGTTGGCATTAGTTGGCCATGTCCGGTGTGAATGGGCCTGTCGCGTGATGCACACCTGAGGCTTTCGTCTCACTTGAATGAGAACAAGCCCTCCACTCAGTGGACAGCGGGTGATGTCTTTGAGAAACAGCGCAATTCAATGGAAACTTGTCATGATGTTTCTCATTCTTAGATTGCCGATTTCTTTAACAGCGGTAGTCAGGATGAGGAGTAATGAGGAGTGGCAGTGGTGATGACGAGGATGAGGACGATGATAACGATGCTGCCGCTGCTGATAGTGGAGGCTACAACGGCCTGAACACAACCTGTGCTAAGGCCAGTGTACGACGTGATGGCCTTTCAAGTGTCAGGTATGATCGATTCCCTGAACAGGTTTGGGTCTAAGAAGTGATACTGCAGCTTAAACTGATCTAGATTCTAGCAATCTAGATTTTTGGAAGTGCCCTTCATCACAATCTGACATTGCCTCTTCTTCCAAAGGCTTGTAGCTTTGCCAGTGCAGGACAACCAGATACAATGTGAGATTCACGCGGACTGTATCGCCAATCATTGCGTATGTACGTTGGATGTTTGGTGCTGTACCCCCACTCTTAGAAGCTGAAGAGGCCAGTTCAATTTGCATAGCGTTGAGTGTTTTGAGAGTACACCGCTTTGATAGATTTGATAGAGAATAGCTCAAACCAGGTCCACCCTCACCCGAGTGGAATGATGTCCATGCCACTAGCTTTCCTGACTAATAGCGGGCTCTGTTAATCAACTCCTCGGACGGAAAATGTGCAGCGTCCCAACATTTCAGATTTTTGAGGATTTCTGTGTGATCTTGAAGGCCTTGACATTGACATCGACAGACATGAAAAGCAATGAATATCCACCAAAGAGTTTATTTGTCGCTGCATCTGTACACCAAAAGGAAATATGTGTTTCACTCAGCAACCATGGTGCTGAGTCACCCGATGCCGGCTGAGGTTGGACCGGGACTGTCGTTTGCTGACGAAAGAGATGAAAATCCTGGAGTCGAAAAGGCGCAGTTCAGCGGAGCTCAAGCGATTCACTGTTGAGCTTTTCTCTGGACCCTTCAGAGATCTTGAGCTTTGATATGCCTTGATTGAAAACTCGTCATGCTTGTCCTATAACTGTAGGCACTAGTGTCACGAGTGACATCAGCATGGGTTGCACCTGTTTCGCTTGTGGAATTAGCTGCTTCAAGGGTGCATCAGTGAAGGCATGAGGAGCAACACCATACCGCAGACAGAAAGCGCAACGCCACAATGGCAGAATGTCGAATCACTTCATCGCTCCTGTTGAGCTACTTGATCCATAGGGAGTGTCACATAACTATTCATTCACCAAAAACAAAGCAGCCAATTCAGAAGGACTTCGAAAGGAGCGGGCTTGTTGAAAGCCTGAAGGGTTGAACTTCTCATCTACCACAGTCAGTGGCATCGCTACTAGGAGGTTTCTGATTGTTTTTGGCTGCTTTTCATTGCTACGCCCTGCTACGCCCTGCTACGCCCTGCTACGCCCTGCTACTGTACGTTCTGCTACGTTCTGTTACGCCCTAAGCAGTCCCTCAGAATAGGGGTTGCCTGTTCACAGCCGTGAGGCATCACGTAAGCAAGGCGCCAAAGAATCAGAACAACTTGGAGGAGTTGAAGGTGAGTGCTTGTGTTTGTGCCTGTGTTTGTTTGGCTGCGGATGTTTTGGATTTTGGCTATAGTTCAGATCAGTACAATCTTCAGTTTTGTACTATCATTATGTTCTTGTTCCTCACCTGCGGCTGACATTGAAACCTTTGGCAGGTGACCTAGTTACCTAGTTTTTACCTAGGTGATATCGATTCGGGCACCCTGAGAAGGATGTTGAAACCTGTTGAAACCAGCATTTGAACTGGATTTGTTCATGCTGCTTCATGGACAAGCACAACTCTTTCCCAGAACACCTGTCTATGTTGCGGTCAGCCAACAAGTGTTATGCCGTGGTGAAGCCAATGTCTACTGCGATCTCAAAAGGCTATATGCGTTCTCCAGAGAAAATTGTACTTGTCTTGAATTGGCTGGGAATGTGCTCTGTGTATATGTTATGAAAAGATCAAGCACTTTCTTGACTTGGGTAGAGGATGGCTGTTGCGCTCCCATGTTTCTAAGAAGACCTATTTTAATTTAACCAACATTACATTGATTCGCATTATGACGTCCGACCGAGAAGCAATGCATTGACATGGGTTTGGGTCAATATGGCGCCAAAAAATGCTGCCATGATTACTGTACTAATCATTACCCCAGTCTGTGTCCCCTGGGAATTGAATATGACCCATCCCCATATGTACAGTAGTCATACGTCACTTACATGCAAAGGACAACTTTCCTCTTACATGCTCTGTTCTGCGCCAGTCCCATGTCTACGGCCTCCGGCGCCTTCTGGAAAAGGATCTGGGGGGTAAGCTAAAGACTCAAGTGTGCGGTGACAGCATCCGGAAATTTGTTTCGGGAAGGAGAGAGTTCTCTCTTATATGCATATCAGGTATGGTCAAGACTCTGGTAGAACAATAATGAAGGCAGGGCTCCCTTTGTGTCTGGAATGTGCAAAACACACTGTTTAAGCGCTTACGCGCGGCAGCCGGCCAGGGGCCCATGTTGAGGTCAGGGGGGTGGAGCAGGGAGCAAGAGGTGAAGAGTATGTTACAGCGGGAGGCGATTTATGTACAGCTTGGGGCTAGTGGGGTATAGCTGGGGGCTAGGTGGGCAGCGGTTGCAGGTGTCCTTGGGGCGGCAGGGGCTGTGGCGGGCGTTGTGCTTATGGGGGAGGTTGTTGTTGTGGTTGTGGTTGTGGTTGTGGTTGTGGTGGTGGTGGTGGTGGTGGTGGTGGTGGTTGTCGTTGTCGTTGTGGTTGTTGTTGTTGTTGTTGTTGCTGCTGGTGTTGTTGTTGTTGTGGTGGTGGTGGTGGTTGTTGTTGTGGTTGTTGTTGTGGTTGTTGTTGTTGTTGTTGTGGTTGTGGTGGTGGTGGTGGTGGTGGTCGTCGTCGTCGTCGTTGTGGTCGTTGTTGGTGCTGTTGGTGTTGCTGTGGTGGTTGTTGCTGTTGTTGTTGCCGTTGTTGTTGTTGATGTTGTGGTTGTGGTTGTCGCTGTTGCAGTGATGTAGCTAGAACCTATAGGAAGGTAGCGACATAGAAGCATATCTGAAGATATGGATCGACATCCATTCCACCATAGATGCAAGTAGCAAAATAGACGAACTCGTAAATATATAGAGTTGAGGTGAGCTAGAGCTTTGCTCAAGCGAGCGTCAGAGCCTTGCTCAGACCGACCAGAGCAACGGCAGTGCAAAGCCACGCGGACGACCTGGAGCACTGCAAAGGCCAGCCGTCGGTCGAGCCTGTCTTGAAGGGCATGTCTGGAAGAGCAGACTAGGGGAGCCTGTTTGGCACGTGTATGGAACGGATCGTTTACAGTGAACTTCGCCTGTGTGGAACTGGTGTCCTGTTGGGCAGGTTACAGATCGGCACGTTTTGGAGCAAGTGGGGAACGCTTGTTCCCGAAAGCTCCTGCGAAGGGTTTTCCTAAAGAATTGCTGCCAATTTTTCAACTTTCCACTTCGTGTACAAGCGCCTCTGTGGAAAGACTTCTCTGCGTAAACGCTTCTGTGTGTAAAAGCTTCTGCGTGTAAAGCTTCTCTGTGTAAAGACTTCTGTGTGAAAGCTTTTGTGTGTAAAAGTTTCTGCGTGTGAAAGCTTCTCTGTGTAGAGATTTCTCTGTGTAAAACTTCTGTGTGTGAAAGCTTCCGTGTGTAAAAGCTCTCTCTGTAAAGACTTCTTTGTGTAAAAGTTTCTGTCTGTAAACGCGCCTGTGTATTAAAGCTCTCTGTGCGGAACAGCGTCTGTGTGTAACAGCTTCTGTGTGTAAACGCCCTTGTGTGTAAAAGCTCCTCTGTGTAAAGGCTTCTCTGTGTAAACGCTTCTGTATGCAAACGCGTCTGTGTGTAAAAGCTCTTTGTGTAATCACTTCTCTGTGTAAAAGCTTCTGTGTGTAAAAGCTCCTCTGTGTAAACGCGTTTGTGTGCAAAATCTCCTTAGTGTAAAGACTTCTCTGTGTAAAAGCCTCTGTGTGTAAAACTTCTGTGTCTAAGAGCCGCTCTGTGTAAAGACTTCTCTGTGTAAAAGACCCTGTGTGTGTGTGTAAAAGTTTCTGTGTGTAAACGCCGCTTTGTGTAAAAGCTACTCACCAGCAGCATTCAGCATCATATTTTCTTGTGTGCTATCTTCTCGTCTCCTCCCTCCAACTTTCTTTCGGGCCACACTGTCGTCTAGTATCAATCTGTAACGTCGTTTCTTGTTGAAAAATACCAAGAACATGTGAAAGCATCGCTCGTTTAAAAATTGAACATAAACAGCGCCCAAAGCGCTGTAATTTACAGCATTTTGCGCTGTCAGATGGCAAGAACCCGCGTAAATACCACAGTTTTAGTCCCCGAAGGTGGATAAACCACTGTTATTTACAGGGTTTCGTTCACGTCACTATTTTCGATTTTTTGGAAAACGCGTAAATACTAGCGTTTTTTGCGTTCAGCAAGGCAAAAAATCGGTTCAAAAAGAGCAACGCATGCTGTAATTTACAGGGGTTTGGTACCGTCACGGGCAAAAAACATCAAACAACTGTGTAAATACCAGCGTTTCAGCGTCCAAAAGTTGCCAAAACATCGCTATTTACAGTGTTTCGTGCCTTCCACGTTTTCTTGAAATTGCAAAAACACTGTAAATACCAGATTTTTTTGCGATCAATGTGCCAAAATGCTGTAATTTACAGTGTTTTTTGCTTTGCTTTCAAGGATGTGTCAAAACGGCGTTTTTTTCCGATTTTAGGTACCCTCAAAATGGGGGGGGGAAATGCTCTTGGAGACGCTTATGAGCGACCAAAATTCCGTCCAAAAAACTTTTTTCCAGCAGAGTGAAGGATTTTTGGTGTTTTTTGGGGCCCGGCGCCGGAGGGTCGGCGGCTTGGGGCGCGCCTCACCATAGAGCTCTAGTCGCTCTGGGACGCTCATGGGGCAAGCCACTCGTGGGGCAAGCCACTCGTGGGGAGCCGGCGGAGCCAAATTAAAGGGCTGCCGGCCCCTGCCGCTGACCCCGGTAAAAAGCAACGGAAGATGAAGCCGGGAAGTGCCTGGGCCTGAAGGGTGTCTCGGCATGATTTTAGTGGGATAGGGGTGATTAGTCTCCTGCAAAGGGAGCAGAACCCTGAACAGGGGCCACATGTTTCTTGAACAGGGAGAGCCTCGAACAGAGGCACTTATGGGCGGGAGATGGTGGGATGTTTCATTTATCTATCTATATCTACCTATATATATATAATATATATATATAATATATATATATATATATCTACCTATATATATATATATATATATCTCTCTATCTATCTAGATTGTGTGTGTGTATGTGTCGAAATGTGTTGCTGTCTGTGTTTGTGTGTGGTTGTTGGCGTGATTGATGGAGGTAGGGAGGCTGTGTCCTGAACAGAGACCATCACCTTTTTTGTGGGCAAAACCCCATGGAGCTGACCGTCTAGCTGCCGCTTTCACATGCACCCGCTCCAAAGCAAGCAAGCAATTGCAAGAAGGACGAGCATCGATGCTCCTGGCACGCGCCCTACCGTCGGCTGGGGTCGGCGGATTATGTCCTGATGCGGCCCCCCCAAAAGCGATACCGCCTATAACTGCGCATAATGTTCACATCTGAAGTTGTTTTGCATAAAATTGCATACCTGCAAGAGGCGGAATTAGCAATACCCCTAGCGATACCTTAGCGATACCCATTTGTTCAAAAGTAGTTCCAGACAGCAAATAGTCCCTTTCCTTGTCCTTGTCCTTTCCTTTCCTTTCCTTTTCCTTTGCCTTTCCTTTTCCTTGTCATTTCCCTTTCCTCTTCCTTTCCTCTTCCTTTCCTCTTTTCCTTTCCTTTTCCGTTCCTCTTCCATTCTCCTTCTTTTCTTTGCGTAGATTTATTCCTTTCTCTTCAAAAATACAAAACCATGTGTAACGACAGGGCGCCCCCAAGAGCGGCACCCTTTTTGTGGGAGCTTGGCAAAGCCAATGAGTTTGACAACAGGGTTGAGAAGTCCAATGTCGCAAGGTTATCGAAACAACGGGGACTCTTAAAAACGGAATTTATTCTTGGTGCCCTTTTAAGGGCGTTGTCCAATAATCCTTTCCTACAGTTGTTTGGTATGGGTCAGCAAGTTTGAGGGGATGGAGACCCTCATCCCTTGTTGGGTGGGTCCGTTAGAACGAAATGAGAAGAAACATGCCTATCTAAATACATATACAATCATATACACATACTACATACATGTCAACATGTATACATGTCAATACATATGACATATGACACACACACATATATATATATATATAAATTATATAATATATACAGTGTGTATATATATATATACGCATACACATACATGGCCATGGACACAAATACAAACATATCATTAAGGATGCAAACACATACATTACATTACATTGCATTCCATTCCATACCATTCCGTACCGTACCGTACCATGCCGTACCATGCCGTAACATCCATCCATCCGTCCATCCATCCATACATACATACACCTCAAATTTCCAAGAGTGCATGTTGAACAGCTCTGCTGCCATGGCCATTCATCGACCACGACCGAACGGATGTTTTTTTCAAGTAAACCGCCTGAGGTAAATCCATGAAACCATAACCGAAATATCCCAGAATTTAGGATGGATCAACCCAGTTCCCTCCATGGAACTTGGGATGCAACTTGATTTGCAGCCAGTAACCCTAGGAAGTTTCAACTGCGCTGGTTGTGAATTGGACAGTGAGCTTGAAACACATTGGTTCGCATGCAGGGCTACTTCGGTAGAATTATCCAACGGCTTCCACGATTTTGTGCGTGTGTAGATTTCCATCTGACAAAAATGGCTGGTTTGAAGGCAGGAAACCAGTCAGTGACTACAGATGTTTCAGGTCATGCCCGTCAGTTGCCTCACCGTTACCTCAACCTCCACCTTGCTAGGAGGGGAAGGCCCAACTGCACAAGCTCGAGGTGCTGTTCAGGGTTTGTTTTGCCTTCCATGTGGGAACAAGAATCGTTGAGGGTTTTGTCTATTTCCACATACCCATTTTACCACTGGAACCAGAAGCAATCACAAGCCACAGTCATCTTTTTAATGGTCAGTCTGAGAGGCTGTCCAGAAAAACCTGAACGAGGTGAAAGAGCAAGCGAGCAAGGTACACACCCTGGATTGCTCTTTGCAGGTCTTTGAATTGCTGGAATATATTCAATGCTTTTCCGATGTCAGCAGAATGTACCCTAGCAAAGGTAGATTTCACAAACGTGAACTTTTCATGTGCGATGTGGTAGTATCCAGTGCTGTCAAGAAAGGTGATCTAATGCGCATTGCTCGAAGCCAACCAGTCGCAAAAATAGGTGGGTGAACGCACCAGATACTCTTGAATAGCCCTATTCAATGTAATGGGTGCAAATTGGCGCGGATGATTTACGGGCGACCCAACTACCCTTGAGCATCTTTGACCCCCAGCGGCAGGCGAGTGGCTCCAGCATGCTCACCAAGCTCGTGGATCAGACGCGACTCTTAGAAGAGTCAGTGCGGAGTCCCGGCACTTGGGAGGCAGGGGATGGGTGGGCATCGTGTTGCGATGAGGTTCTGTAATTACAAAAAAAACACCCCAGACCCACATTTCTCCCGTGCGAGGGGAACCATGTGGTATCCATATTTGTTGCAAGCGTATGTAGCCGTTGAACCCTGACTTGCATTCGAGTGCAACGAAACTGTAAACACCCAGAATGCATGCACGACAATTTTGCAGAGGCGTTCAGGTTCAGGGGTTCAAGGTGTGTTTTCCCTTGCATTTCACGGGTTGCTGACAACAAACGGGCCAAAACGTCAAGTGAGTTGTGTAAGCGGCACGGGCTGAGGTTTTAGCCAGAAGCTCCCAGATGTCAGGGGCTTAGGCAATAGTGCGCCAGGTCAGTCAGAAGGGGTTTGATGATGTCCACAGTGTCTTCCTGTCAGGCAACAAATCAATATCCTGATGTTTTGCCAATTCCTCGAAAGTAGCCTGCACGATTCTCCTATATCCGTCAACGTCAGTATCTATCAAACGTCAGAAGTTTCTGATGCTTCAGCTCCTACAAACATGCTGTGAAATAACATGATCAACGTGAAATTAATAAGACGAAATAAGATGAACTAACATGAAATAAGATGAAATAATGAAATAACATTAACTAGCATGAAATGCATGAAATAACATGAAGATAAACTAACATGAAACAACATGAAATAACATGAAATGACATGAACTAACATAAAAAATAACCTGAAATAAGATGAACTAAGATGAAGTAACATGAAATAAGATTAAATAACATGACATACCATGAACTAACATGAACTAACATGAGCTAGCATAAAATAACATGAAATAACATGAACTAAGATGAAATAAGGTGAAATAACATGACATGAGATGAAATAACATGAAATAAGATGAAATTAGATAAAAAAAACTGAAATAAGGTGAACAAAACATGACATAAATCGAACTAACATGAAATCAGATGAAATTGCATTAGCTAGCATGAACTAGCATGAAATAACATGAAGATGAACTAACATGAATTAACATGAAATAAACTGAAATGACATGATCTAAAATGAAAAATAAGATGAAATTAGATGAAATAAGATGAAATAATATGAACTAATATGACCTAGCGGCAACTAACATGAAAGTACATGAAATAGCATGAAATAAGATCAAATAAGATGAATAACATGAACTAACATGAAAAACAAGATGGAACATAAGATGAAATAACATGAAATAAGATGAAATAACATGAACTAACCTCAACTAACATGCAAAATAACATGAAATAAGATGAAATAACATGAGATAAGATGAAATAAGATTAAATAAAATGAGCTAACATGAAATAACATGAACAAATAGACGAAATAAGATGAAATAACATGAAATACTCGTAACATGGACTAATATAAACTAAGATGAAATAACACGAAATAACATGAACAAACTTGAAATAACATGAAATACCATGACACAACATGAAATAACATGAAACAGCATGAAACACATCATGCAATATCATGACATAACATGAAATAACATGTCAGAACATGGAATAACATGAAACAACATGACAACTTGAAATATCATAAAACATTTCAAGAAATGACATGAAAGAAGTCATAACATGGAATAACATGAAACAATATGAAATAACATGACACATATCATGAAATAGCGTGAAATATCACATGTGTTGATAAGACACGACATCCGGCACTGAGGACATGGATGTTGCTGATTCTGTTGGTGGTCATCGTTGTCATTGGCGTCCTGATGTTCAACAGGCGAAATGAAACCTGACCGAAGACGATTTCAAGTCCGCCCGTCAAGCCCCTGGACAGGATGCGTTACTACGAGAAGAAGCACTTCATTTGAGACCTGCTGGGCCTCAAAAAAGAAGGGGTGGCCTTGCCTGCTGTTTTCATCAATATGTTCTGGTGCTTTCTCATGCAGACAGAGTTGGAACCAAAGAAAGCTACCATGAAATCCATGAACACGTCGTAGATCAACCACATGTGTTTGTCTCAACCTGGCAACTGACATAGATCGAACTGAGAAGAGACCCTCGATTGCCAGGGTTGACAAGGGGAAACCAGTTGGCATTCCGCGCGCCTGTGAAACCTTGAAACCCAGGTTGCTGGGGCCTGACTTTTTGCAATGTCGATGCATGGCCTGTACGTGCTCAAGCTGCAGCAAACCCTCATTCCCGGTGGCACCTTGATACACCTTGATAAACCTTCATGCATCTTCGCCAAGACTCAGAAGAGATATGAAAAGGTCCAGGAATTACGTTCTTTTGATATGAACCCCCTTGACTTGTCTTGACAATCCATGAAAGCACATATATGCGCATACAACCATATCATTTTTGTTTATATCCATAGAGCAGGCCAGGGACCCTGAACCTTCCCCATGATGCCATGGCTGCGGGCGGTTTTCCGGGTGGCAGCCGGGGCCCCTGTCACTCCTCCCATGCAGAGCTGGAAAACCTCCGTGCCCGACTGGCGCAGGACTTGGAAAAGGTTCCAGGGGACCAGGCGATGGAAGGTCAAGGCATATCCAAACCGTCCAAGCCTATTTTGAGTGCAGAGCGTATCGGCACACCGCATTTTGAATCATTTTGACTTTTGAGGACAGACTTGTCTTCAGCATTTCTGTGACCATTTGTATGCCATGAGCAGTTTGATCATGTTTGATGCAGTTTGGGTGTTGAGGAGGAGCACGCCATTGCTCACTACAAGCAGCACAGCGGTCCGGTGGAACTGTGGTGTTTCTCCCCAGCAGATGGGAACCACCTGAACCTGCGCGCTGCGCCGCACTTGGACGCTTCTGGGTCAGGACATGCACTGGTACCTTGGCATGACACTGGCAAGTCACTGGTAGCTAGAAAGATCTTGAAAGCACTTAAAAACTATGTTGACCCCACGTGAGTTGCAAATCCGCAAAATTAGTGCATGTCATTCGAGAGAACCTGTCAAAATATGTCAAAATATGTCAAAATATGTCAAAATATGTCAAAATTGGGATATCAAGGCAATTCTGCCTTTCTCATGTCTGGTGGTGTTGGAGGCACCAGGGGATCGCTTCGAAGTGGTGGAGAAGGTGCAAGGTAATGATGAGGCGCGGTGTCCAGTTCCCCGGGATGCTGTGCTATGCCGCGTCAAATGCAATGATCAAATGATATCAAATGATTTGAAGATATCTGACAAATATCTGAAGTTCAAATGATCAAATGCTTTACTTTGAATCTGACACAGTCTAACTATGCTCTCAGGACCTGAGCTGAGTTGTATGGACTCTTTTGTCTTTGGACCTTTGGCGCAGACTTTCGAAGTTTCTAATGTCAGTTCTGGCAGCATGACAGCAAGACCCTTTGCTGTTTTGACTCCGGACCCTTTTCTGTCATCTACCCACTGTAGACAATGTACACTTGCAACGTTGATCACACATGATGCTTGATGACATTCACCATTTGGCATAGAAGGTGTTGCATCGTTTGACACCAGGATCGTCCTAATAGGAGTTGAACATCCGCAAAGAGGGAACATAACACCCAAACCCACTCATAATGATGAGGCTGTTGCCCTGTGTTCGGTCTTTCCTCAACTAGACTCAACCGTAGTCAGTAATCACTACCAGTAGCAGTACCTAGCCGTTTTGCTTCAAACCTGGAGGTGACCTTCCTTCGCTTGCGTGACGGCCGTGGCTGGGCCTTTGACGGCAAGCCCAGCAGCTCCATCTGGGGCTGGTTACCTTTTGCCTCCGGCAGTCAGAAGATGGTACTGTGCAGCCCTGTGCATCCGCCGGTGCCCCCAGTGCTAGGCACTGGAGCTGCTGCAGCTGGGGCTTTTGTGGGGCGCCAGGGAACTACACCTTCCATTTTTGCATCACGGTTTCCCACCGCGCAATCTGAGCCCGTGCAGCCGGAAACACCGGAGATGGGGGTTGGACTGCTTGGGAGGACCCGGGGCGGGGACATGGGATGCTTAATTTGAGCAAAGTTGTGTGGGGCGAGAGGTGCATACTATTGTGATCTATTATGTAACGTAACGGAACGGAACGCAATGCAATGCTATGTTATGTTGCGTACGTGTATGTGTATGTGTATGTATATGTACAGTATCGCGGATATATGTGCTGCTGTCAGCTTGCGTCGGCAGGAGCACACTTGCTGCCCGTATTGAAAAGCTCCTGTTTGTGTTTTGTGGCCCCAAAATAGGGGCCAGATTCTGGACCCCAAAATGGGGTCACGATATACAAATTAGGAACCCAGTTTCCAAATTTGTGGCCCCAATTTTGGACCCATGGTATATGCGCCCCCGCTTCTGCAAAGAGTGCCTTGGGCTGCGACAGGCTGCATCTTTCATTCATGTTTTCTTGTGCTTGGTGCCAAGATGCCGGTTTCACATGCAGAGCACGCTGTGAGGGAGGGCAAAAAGCATGCAGGCCCACGGCCCCAAAAATGGGCCCGCATCGCAGCGTTACAGGAACGTTTCAAAAGGTGCAGGGATGCCCGTGCTGTTCTGCAGCAAGCATGTGAGGTTGAACCTTGACAGCCACAAGCGATGCAAAGACATTTGTACAGCCAGCGCACCCTGAACGCAACCCCCGGCACCCCCAGACATCATACCCTCAAGTACTCAGGGTCTAGGATGCCTTGACCTGGGGACGGGCCAGCAGGGGGTCTACTATGGTGGAGCGGATCATTTTAGACTTTTGAAGCGGTGTCAGACCCCTGGACTTGCTATGCGTATCATTGTGCTTGTGGATACCAGTAGTACCGCACAAGGCGGTGGCGGAAGTTTCAAAAATAGGAAGCCTATAGGAGGGGTTGGTTGTTGTGAATCACGGATGGCAGAGCAAACCCACTGATGGACCGAATCGTGGTTGGAGCTGTGTTTTTTGGAGTGGTTGCAATGTTTGCAGTGGTCACCTCACCAGCAACTGCTGGATGTAGTCTGGTGTAGTGCAGTTGTAGTTGCAGTCGTTGTAGTGTAGTGTAGCGGAGTTGTAGTTGTAAGTTGTAGTTGTAAGTTGTAATGTTGTCGCAGTTGCAGTTGTAGTGTAATGTAATGTAATGAGTGTAGTGTTGTGTAATGTAGTTGAAATTGTACTTGTAGCTGTGGTGGTGGTAGTAGTAGTAGTAGTAGTAGTAGGAGTAGTAGTAGTAGCAGTAGTAGTAGTAGTAGGAGTAGTAGGAGTAGCAGGAGTAGTAGTAGTAGAGGTAGTAGAGGTAGAGGCAGAGGTAGAGGTAGAGGAGCGTAGTGGTACTTGTAGTTGCAGTTGCAGTTGCAGCTGTCTGTCTATCTATCTATCTATCTACCTACCTATCTATCTATCTATCTATCTAGCTGCAACTTTGAAAACGCAGCTATTTGGCGAGACTTCCTCAATTTTTGAACTTGGCAACGTCAAAAACGAAACAATTCTGCGAGACTTCCTCAATTTTTGAACTTGACAACATCAAAAATGAAACAATTCTGCGAGACTTCCTCAATTTTCGAAGTTGACAACATCAAAAACGATACAATTCTGCGAGACTTCCTTCAAAAATGGAAAGTTGAGTGCGGAGCTGAATGGAGCTGACGGCTTCGTACCAATGCGTTTTGCGATCTTTCCACTCCACCTGTCTAAAGTATTGCGCCTGCCACGAAAAAGTGATGCCAGGTCATACGAAGTGCTGCACCTGTCACGCAAAATCATCTCAGAAAACCTGAAGATCTGATGCTCCAAAATGCAACCCCTCTCAAGAAATCAGCGCCCGGACCTCCTAACAGCTCTGATGAACATGTCTCTACTTCCGCCACGGAAAATGCATCTTTGCAGACCCTCTTCAAATGCCCCACGCCTGCCATCGTTTTTGGAAATGCTACAAAACCCTCGCGTTTTGCTCACTTTTGACAAGGTGCACAATCCCTTGCGCCTGCCACGCGAAACGACATCTGAACGTTAAAAAGTGGTCCAAGCATGTGTTTTTAACATTTTGACTTGGAAATGTGCTTTGCGCCACAACGGCGATCACAACTTCCAAAAGTGCTCCGAACCCGTCAGTTTTTACACTTTTGACTTCGAAACGTGCTCTGCACCAGAACGGCGTGCACTTTTTCGACATCTCAACTTCCAAAGGTGCTCCGAGAACGGTGTGTTTTCTACATTTTGACTTGGAAATGTGCTTCGCGCCACAACGGCGTACACTTTTTGGACATCTCAACTTCCAAAAGTGGTCCGAGAATGGTTTTTTTATATTCACCCCGCTTCGCGTGGGGTGGCCGCCCACACCGCAGGTTTATTTCGGTCCGTGAGAGGGGCTAAGGGTGGTTTTCCCCTGTGGGGGCTCCCCAAGCTAAGAATTTTCACTTTGCCCCCCCGTGGGGGCTCCCCAAGCTAGGGAATTTTCACTTTTCCCCCCCGTGGGGGCTCCCCAAGCTAGGGAATTTTCACTTTTCCCCCCCGTGGGGGCTCCCCAAGCTAGGGAATTTTCACTTTCCCCCCCCCGTGGGGGCTCCCCAAGCTAGGGAATTTTCACTTTTCCCCCCCGTGGGGGCTCCCCAAGCTAGGGAATTTTCACTTTTCCCCCCCGTGGGGCCCCGTGGGGGCTCCCCAAGCTAGGGAATTTTCACTTTTCCCCCCCCGTGGGGGCTCCCCAAGCTAGGGAATTTTCACTTTTCCCCCCCCCTGGGGGCTCCCCAAGCTAGGGAATTTTCACTTTTCCCCCCTGTGGGGGCTTCCGAAGCTAGGGAATTTTCACTTTTCCCCGCCGTGACAGCTTCCCAAGCTATGGAATTTTCACTTTTCCCTCCCTTGGAGGCTCTCCAAGCTGCGGAATTTCAAAATAGCTAGACAACGACGCCTAGATAGTCCCCCAAATCCCGTGTTCTTTGAATGTGTTTCCATGTTTTTGCAATGGTTTCCTTCAAAGCACGGTACTTTACACTTTTGTCGCCATAAAACCGGTCGAAAACATCATGTTCGACAATGCTTCCAACTCCCTTATCTCCCCAACCGTTGAAAATACCGCTATTTACAGTGTTTTCTTCAATTTTTCCATGTGCCAATGCCGGTAGCCAACTCCAACATATATATATATATATAAGAAATCCTTCCAAAACATTTTTTTTGACAGTGTTTTTCCAATGTTTCCAGTCAAACAGACGGTAATTTACACGTTTTTTGCCATAAAGGCAGTAAATCCTTCCAAAACATTGCTTTTGACAGTGTTTTTGTAATGTTTCCAGTCAAGCATACGGTAATTTACACGTTTTTTTGCTATAACGTCAGTCCAAAACACTTGTTTTTGCAGTGTTTTCAATGCTCTGGCATCCAAAAACCCTGCAAAATCTTGCTATGTACAATGTTTTTTCCCGAGAGCGCCTGCGAAGGGTTCTTCGTAAAAAAGCAGCCATTATAATACTACATCTTCACATCTTCACATCTGCTGATCTACATCTTCACACCTTCACACCTGCAGATCTACATCTTCACACCTTCACATCTGCAGATCTACATCTTCACACCCTCACATCTGCTGATCTACATCTTCACACCCCCTGACACCTGCAGATCTAGATCTTCACACCTTCACACCTGCAGATCTAGATCTTCACACCTTCACATCTGCAGATCTACATCTTCACATCTCACATCTGCTGATCTACATCTTCACACCCCCTGACACCTGCAGATCTAGATCTTCACACCTTCACACCTGCAGATCTAGATCTTCACACCTTCACACCTGCAGATCTAGATCTTCACACCTTCACACCTGCAGATCTAGATCTTCACACCCTCACACCTGCAGATCTAGATCTTCACATCCTCACACCTGCAGATCTAGATCTTCACACCCTCACATCTGCAGATCTAGATCTTCACACCCTCACACCTGCAGATCTAGATCTTCGCACCCTCACACCTGCAGATCTAGATCTTCACATCCTCACACCTGCAGCTCTAGATCTTCACACCCTCACATCTGCAGATCTACATCATCACACCCTCACACCTGCAGATCTAGATCTTCACACCCTCACACCTGCGGATCTAGATCTTCACACCTTCACATCTGCAGATCTCCTCTCGCTCTTCTTCTATTCTCTCTTAAGGCGGGGGCGGTGCCGCCGGAGCGCCACGAAACGCAACCCTTTCGCACGAAATGCACGTTGGACGTCCAAAACCTAGGTAAAATTGCGATTTTGAAGCGTCCCCAGCAACCCTTTCGCACGAAATGGACGTTGGACGTCAAAAACTGAGGAAAAATTGCAACTTTTATTGGTCGCGCGCAACCCTTTCGCACGAAATGGACGTTGGACGTCAAAAACTGAGGAAAAATTGCGACTTTGAGTTGTCAATCGTAACCCTTACACACGAAATGGACGTTGGATGTCAAAAATTGAGGAAAAATTGCGATTTTACTTGGTCAATCGTAACCCTTTCGCACGAAATGGACGTTGGACGTCAAAAATAGAGGAAAAATTGCGATTTTACTTGGTCAATCGTAACCCTTTCGCACGAAATGGACGTTGGACGTCAAAAACTGAGGAAAAATTGCGATTTTACTTAGTTAATCGTAACCCTTTTGCACGACATGGACCTTGGACGTCAAAAACTGAGGAAAAATTGCGATGGATGCTTTCGTTTGTGTAACAATGTCTGTGTGTAAAGGCGTCTGTGTGTAAAAGCGTTTGTGTGTGAAAGCGTGTCTGCGTGTGTAAAAGCGTTTGTGTGTGAAAGCGTGTGTGCGTGTGTAAAACGCATCTGCGTGTAAAAGCGTCTGCGTGTAGAAGCGTCTGTGTGTAAAACCGTCTGTGTGTAAAAGCTTTTGCGTAAAAAAAAATTGTCTGTGAGTAAAAGCGTCTGTGTGTAAAAGCGTCTGTGTGTAAAAGCGTCTGTGTGTCAACGCGTCTGTGTGTAAAAGCGTTTGTGTGTGAAAGCGTGTGTGCGTGTGTAAAACGCATCTGCGTGTAAAAGCGTCTGCGTGTAGAAGCGTCTGTGTGTAAAATCGTCTGTGTGTAAAAGCTTTTGTGTGTAAAAGCGTCTGTGTGTAAAAGCGTTTGTGTGTAAAGGCTTTTGTGTGTCAAAGCGTCTGTGTGTCAAAGTGTGTTTGTGTAAAAGCATCATGTGTAAAAGCGTTTGTGTGTAAAAGATTTTGTGTGTACTTTTACCGCACGACATGGAACTGTTAGAGATTGAGGGTGAAAATGCTTGCTAGTGTATCCGTGCTAGGACGTGCGGATCTTGGTTCGTTTGGTGTGATAATCTGTGTGGGAATTGAGATGTTCATAGTGAACTTCACTGTTCAGTTTGCATGTCTATGCGACAATGATGTTTGCTTGTCAAACGCCGGAGTCGTGGTCTCGGGCTTCGAAGAACACATTCTTTGCATTGAATTGTGCTAGTGTGTAGCAGGTTAGTGCATGAAGTTGTAGAAGTTACCAAGCTGTTGGGTTCGTTGTACCTTTGTGGATGTTTCCTTCGAGAACGGTGTGATGCATGTAATTTACAGCATCATGGTGTTCGACAATGATGCCCATCCCAAGTGTCAAACTCACGAATTGTGTTCTCAGTTTGGAAGTCCAGGATGATGCAAGATGAAACAAGGCATTGCGAGATGATGTAAGATGGTGTTGCCGAGCTGCTGAGTTTTTTGTTACCGAGCTTTGTTAAACTAGTTTTTTGTTGATGCGTTCAGCCTTCAGTTTGCAGGTCTCTGCGACAGTGGTTCTTTGTCATGTCAACTCATGAGTGGTGTTCTCAGTTTGGAAGTCAGAGAGCAAATGCTTTGCAGTGGATTGTGCAACTCTGCAGCGACAAGCATAGTTTACCTCTTTACCTCTTTCCTGGGCTCAGACGTGAACGTAGAGACAAGATGCATTGTGCACAGGGTGAACATCCATATTCTTATACGTACGCTTAATGTTCGTGAAACAAGTGACGATTGGCAAACAGGTATCTTTAACATTTCTTGCACTTCTCGAGGTTTCTGTAGGGGCTGTCCGTGAGATCTCGAGAATTGCATTGTGACAATGTCAGTGTTTGTTTACGATGCAGTGGATCTATGTGATGTATAGCACGAAAAAAATATATGTGATGTTTTCATTGAAATGCATGAGCAGTGGACAAAAAAATACTACGGGAATCATTGTACCGTTCATTTTTGTACCGTTCATTTTTGTACCGTTCAATTTTGTTTTGAAATCAAGCATGTCATGGCATTGTTTTGAGATCAAGCGAATAGATATGTATGTCTCGGAATTTCTGATTCTCTTGGATGCCATGGTACGGAGCCTTTGTTTGTGTACTTTTGCATTTTTTAGCGTTTCCATTGCGACTATGTTTGCCCACCTGTGTTTGCAACTGAGGTCATCCACGGCATCATGGTGCCGAGCTTATTTTGTATCTCAAAGAGCGGGTGCCTTGCATTGGATTGTGCGTTGATCATGGTACTGAGCCTGGTCTTGTGCACTTTTGCGATTTTTGAGGATTTCCATTGCAACTATGTTTGCGCACCTTTGTTTGCAACTGAGGTCACCCAGTGGTGCCGCGCTTTGTGAGCGTCTCTGTGTAAAAGTCTCTGTGGAAGCGTCTGTGTGTAAAAGGGTCTGTGTGGAAAAGCGTCTGTGTGTAAAAGTGTCTGAGTGTAAAAGCGTCTGTGTGTAAAAGCGCCTGTATGTAAAAGTGTTTGCGTGTAAAAGCGTCCGTGTGTAAAAGCGTATGTGTGTAAAAGTGTTTGTGTGTAAAAGCGTATGTGTGTAAAAGGGTCTGTGTGTAAAAGCGTCTGTGTCTGTGTGCAAAAGCGTCTGTGTGTAAAAGCGTTTGTGTGTGAAAGTGTGTGTGCGTCTGTAAAAAAGGCATCTGCATGTAAAAGCGTATGTGTGTAAAAGAGTCTGTGTATAAAAGCGTCTGTGTGTTAAAGTGTTTTCGTGTAAAAGTCTCTGTGTGGAAATGCGTCTGTGTGTGTGTGCATGAAAAACGTCTCTGTGTGAAAGCGTCTGTGTGTAAAAGTGTTTATGTGTAAAAGATTCTGTGTGTAAAAGCGTCTCTGTATCAAAGCGTCGCGTTTCTTCGCGTTCACGGAATGATGGTGCCGAGCCTTTTTCCGCAATGTGTGTGGGAATTACCATAATAAAATGAGATAGCACATGTCATTCGCAGACTCATGGTACTGAGCCTCCTGTGCACTTTTGTTGCTCACATTGCATTTCTCCATGTTTTCTTTCTACCCCCCCTTTCATTCTCTCTCTCTCTCTCTCTTGCTTTCTCTTTCTCTCTCTCTCTCTCTTTCTCTCTCTCTCTCTCTCTCTTTATCTCTGCCCCCTCTTTCTCTCTGTGGTTGCAAGACACATGTCATCTGATGCCCTTTACCGAATATTCTCTTCTTGATCAATCTTACTTTTTCACACCATATCTTTCCATAGCTCATATAAAATTCACCAACTATTCACCGACTATCTTTTACGACTACCATCCTCAGAGCTGCTTGAAAAACATCTTTTTCGCTCTCGGGCCAACCGTCGTCTAGTTTCATTTTTGGCCGTTTTTCCATTGCCGGAAAGCTACCAAAATGACCCAAAATTCCATTTCAATACCCTCTTGCGCTCAGACACCCAAAAATCCTCGACTCTGCTGACATAAAATATCAGAGACCCCTAATCTTCTCAAAAACTTCTATGAGACACTCACAGCAAGTTGAAACGATAACAGGGGGAGGGTCTGAAATAATCTTGCCCTTCACTTTCAAGAAAATTCCCCCCACCTAGGCCACAAGAAAACCAAAATAGACCCCTGTAGTTGGACACCGACCGCTGCACGACCGTGGCACGAAGTGGCTTTTTTTGAATGTATTTGAAGGGTTAGGGTGGGGTGGGGCATGTTAACGTTCCTTGTACGTTGCATACATGTTGGATGCTACGCAACTGAAGGGTTGGGGTGGGTTGGGGCATGTTAACGTTCCTTGCACGTTGCACACATGTTGGATGCTACACAACGGAAGGGTTGGGGTGGGGTGGGGCATGTTAACGTTCCTTGTAATTTGCACACATGTTGGATGCTACGTAACTGAAGGGTTGGGGTGGGGTGGGGCATGTTAACGTTCCTTGTAATTTGCACACATGTTGGATGCTACGTTACTGAAGGGTTGGGGTGGGGTGGGGCATGTTAACGTTCCTTGTAATTTGCACACATGTTGTAATGCTACGTAACTGAAGGGTTGGGGTGGGTGGGGCATGTTAACGTTCCTTGTAATTTGCACACATGTTGGATGCTACGTTACTGAAGGGGTGGGGGGGGGTGGGGCATGTTAACGTTCCTTGTAATTTGCACACATGTTGTAATGCTACGAAACTGAAGGGTTGGGGTGGGGTGGGGCATGTTAACGTTCCTTGTAATTTGCACACATGTTGGATGCTACGTTACTGAAGGGTTGGGGTGGGGTGGGGCATGTTAACGTTCCTTGTCATTTGCACAGATGTTGGATGCTACGTTACTGAAGGGTTGGGGTGGGGTGGGGCATGTTAACGTTCCTTGTCATTTGCACACATGTTGGATGCTACGTTGCTGAAGGGTTGGGGTGGGGTGGGGCATGTTAACGTCCTGCACGTTGCACACGATTTTGGATGCTAGCGCAAACGGAGGGATTGGGGTGGGGGTGGGCATGTTAATGTTCTTGTACGTTGCTCACTCATGTTGGATGTCTACGCAACTGAAGGTTGGGGGGGGGTGGGGGCGGGCATGTTATACGTTCTCTTTTACGTTGCCACAACATGTTGGATGCTATCTAACAACGGAAAAAAGGGTTGGGGTGGGGTGGGGCATGTGAACGTTCCTTGTACGTTGCACACATGTTGGATGCTACGTTACTGAAGGGTTGGGGTGGGGTGGGGCATGTGAACGTTCCTTGTACGTTGCACACATGTTGGATGCTACGTTACTGAAGGGTTGGGGTGGGGTGGGGCATGTTAACGTTCCTTGTAAGTGGCACACATGTTGGATGCTACGTTACTGAAGGGTTGGGGTGGGGTGGGGCATGTTAACGTTCCTTGTACGTTGCACACATGTTGGATGCTACGTTACTGAAGGGTTGGG